>JAWZYT010002314.1:380000-385000 GCA_034508575.1 Petrolisthes manimaculis
TGTAACATCAGTAACACCATTAGTTTAACACACACACACACACACCACTTTGTAATCTGTAACACCATTAACACCATAGGTTTCACGCACACACACACACACACACACACACACACACACCACTTTGTAATCTGTAGCACCATTAACAATATTGGTTTCACACACATACACACACACACACACCACTTTGTAATCTGTAGCACCATTAACAATATTGGTTTCACACACACACACACACACACACACACCACTTTGTAATCTGTAGCACCATTAACAATATTGGTTTCACACACATACACACACACACACACCACTTTGTAATCTGTAGCACCATTAACACCATTAGTTTAACACACACACACACACCACTTTGTAATCTGTAACACCATTAACACCATTAGTTTAACACACACACACACACCACTTTGTAATCTGTAACACCATTAACACCATTAGTTTAACACACACACACACACCACTTTGTAATCTGTAACACCATTAACACCATTAGTTTAACACACACACACACCACTTTGTAATCTGTAGCACCATTAACAACATTGGTTCCACACACACACACACACACACACACCACTTTGTAATCTATAGCACCATCAACACCATAGATTTCACACACACACACACACACACACACCACTTTGTAATCTGTAGCACCATTAACAACATTGGTTCCACACACACACACACACACACACACACACACACCACTTTGTAATCTGTAACACCATTAACACCATTAGTTTAACACACACACACACCACTTTGTAATCTGTAGCACCATTAACAACATTGGTTCCACACACACACACACACACACACACACACACACACCACTTTGTAATCTATAGCACCATCAACACCATAGATTTCACACACACACACACCTAGAATTGCGCAACCAGGCATTCTACACCAACAACCACCTGTATAAACAACTGAGGAACCAAATAATCAGAGAAATTCGTGAGGTAAAGAAGTCCTATTACCCCACCAAGGTGCACCATCTCCTCCAAAACAACTCCAGTCAGTGGTACACCAAGATAAAAACCCTCTGTGGTCTGGGAAAGACTTCTAAACCCCTCCATTTCCTCACTGGTGTGTCAGATGAGGAAGCAGCTGAGCAAATAAACACCCACTTTGCCACCATTTGTCAAAGCCTTCCTCCTCTCAATCTCTCTCTCCTACCAGCTTACCTTCCCTCCTCCTCTCCTCCTACTATCGAAATATTTCAAGTTGCCAAAAAATTGCTAAGTCTCAAATCAAAAAAATCCACCACTCCACTTGACTTACCCATCAAAATTTACAAAGTTTTTTCCCCTGAACTTGCAGTACCCATCACTTCAATAATTAATGCCTCCCTTAGACAAAGCAAATGCCCAACAGAGTGGAAAACCTCTTTTATAACACCCATCCCTAAGTTGCCAAACCCTCCCACACTAAATGATCTTAGACCAATTGCTATTACCCCTGTTCCTAGTCTCATCTGTCAAGATTTTATATTCAACTGGGCATATGATACCATCAGTAATTACATTGACTTGCAACAATTTGGCAACATGAAATCTACCTCTACCACTCATTGCCTTGTCAGTCTGCTTGACTTCATCTATCAGAACTTAGACAAACGCAAAACATCTCTTGCTTTAGCCTTCATAGACTTTCGGAAGGCCTTTGATCTAGTGGATCACACCACAGTGATAAAAAAAGGGCTTAAATTAGGTCTCCCTGGATATCTTGTGGCATGGTTGTGTGACTTTTTGTGTGAGAGACAGCAGGTCACACGGTATCAAAATCACACCTCCACCTCTCGAAACCTGACCTCTGGCATCCCCCAAGGAACAAAAATGGGCCCACTCTGCTTTATGCTACTAATTAACGACGCCCTCACTGACACACCACACCGCTGGAAGTATGTGGATGACTCTACAGTAGGAGTCACTATTAACAATGACTCTCCTGATTACAGTCATCTACAGAATATCCTTGACCACCTGCAATCCTGGACCAGAGAAAATAGTGTCACCATCAACCAAAGCAAGAGTGTAGTGATGCACATCAGTACATCCACCACTCCAGTACCACCACCTAATGTCACTATTGGCTCTCACTCACTACAGCTGCTGGAGTCAACTAAACTTCTGGGAGTCACCATTGATAACAAACTGGATTGGAAGCAACACATCACCACCATCATCAAGGCAACCACCTACAGACTCTACATGCTAAAAACAATGAAGTCCTTGGGTGCCCTACATCAACAACTCAGGGATATATATACTACTTTCATCCTACCCAAGTTGACCTACTCATCTCCAGCCTTCTCATCATCACTAACCATCACACAACAACGCAGGCTGGAGAGGGTACAAAAGAGAGCCTGTAGAGTTATATTGGGGGTCACCTACACTACCTACGACCAGGCGCTAATCTCCCTTAAGCTACCCTCACTGACAGAAAGACACCACCGTGACCTCCAGACCTTTGGTGAAAAGTTGCTGCTACACCCCAGACTCCGTCCACTTCTACCCCCCACCCTACCCCCTCCATCTAGGGCAGCCCGTCACTATAATAAATTGAAACCCATCAAAGCAAGAACGGACAGATACAAAAATAGTCCTATTCCTACCATCACAAATATAATAAACAAGTAATCATCCACTCTATTCATGTATCATCTTTGTATATATATTACACATCATACTCTATTCATCCATTATGTCCATTATATCAATTTATTATGTATGTATATTTTCAGCCTCAGGGCTGCACTATGTTCAATAAACCGTTTATTATTATTATTATTATTATTACACACACACACACACACACACACACACACACACACACACACATACATTATGCCTTCATCCACTAATATAACACACACACACATACTCACACACACACAGATATATTATTCCTTCATCCCCCAATTTTTCACACACACACACACACACACACACTATCTTCTTATTCCCGCACCCCCAAAACATCCCCCAAGCCTGTCCCCTACTCCCGCACCCCCTTAATCTTACATAACCAACATAACATAATTATCCCCTTACAAAGAGAGAGAGAGAGAGAGAGAGAGAGAGAGAGAGAGAGAGAGGCTTACCTTGGGTATGATACTGATGGTGTTGTGTGCTGGTGTGATATTCCAGGGAGTCAACACACGACCAATATAATCCTGGAGACAAGTGAACCCCAGATACTCATTACCAGCAGATGGATAGCGTTGGAAGGTTATCCATCCCACAGGGGTATTAGGAATATCTGGAGTACTAATCTCCAGTCCTACAGTGTTGTCATACTTAGTGCTTAGTGGAGGTGTGAGGACGAACTCTGCCTCCAGCACCACCTCCATCATCATCATCATCATCGTGTTGTTGTTGTTGTTGTTGTAGTAGTGGTGGTGGTGTTGTAGTGGTTCCTTGTAGCCCCATAGGTGTGGTATATTCATTACGTCACAGTGTGTTATTGTTGTTGTTGTAGTAGTAGTGGTGGTATTGTAGTGGTTCCTTGTAGCCCCATAGGTGTGGTATATTCATTACGTCACAGTGTGTTATTGTTGTTGTTGTAGTAGTAGTGGTGGTATTGTAGTGGTTCCTTGTAGCCCCATAGGTGTGGTATATTCATTACGTCACAGTGTGTTGTTGTTGTTGTTGTTGTTGTAGTAGTAGTGGTGGTATTGTAGTGGTTCCTTGTAGCCCTCTAGGTGTGGTATATTCATTACGTCACAGTGTGTTGTTGTTGTTGTTGTTGTTGTTGTAGTGGTGGTGGTATTGTAGTGGTTCCTTGTAGCCCCATAGGTGTGGTATATTCATTACGTCACAGTGTGTTGTTGTTGTTGTAGTAGTGGTGGTGGTATTGTAGTGGTTCCTTGTAGCCCCGTAGGTGTGGTATATTCATTACGTCACAGTGTGTTGTTGTTGTTGTTGTTGTTGTAGTAGTGGTGGTGGTATTGTAGTGGTTCCTTGTAGCCCCATAGGTGTGGTATATTCATTACGTCACAGTGTGTTGTTGTTGTTGTTGTTGTTGTAGTAGTGGTGGTGGTATTGTAGTGGTTCCTTGTAGCCCCATAGGTGTGGTATATTCATTACGTCACAGTGTGTTGTTGTTGTTGTAGTAGTGGTGGTGGTATTGTAGTGGTTCCTTGTAGCCCCGTAGGTGTGGTATATTCATTACGTCACAGTGTGTTGGGTTGTTCACTGTTGTGGCTTCACTCTCTGATGGACAACAAATACACATACACATTACCTTTAATTTTATATGGTGCCATATATATTAGGACGGTGCAGGAGTAGGGGACAGGCTGGGGGAATTTTGGGAATGTGGGAGGAAGGGGACAGGCTTTGTGGGGGGTTTAGGGGGGTGCAGGAGTAGGGGGACAGGCTTAGTGGGGGGTTTAGGGGGGTGCAGGAGTAGGGGGACAGGCTTAGTGGGGGGTTTAGGGGGGTGCAGGAGTAGGGGGACAGGCTTTGTGGGGGGCTCAGGGGGTGCAGGAATAGAGGAATAGGCTTGGGAATGATTTAGGGGGGTGCGGGAGTAAGGGGACAGGCTTGGGGGGGGTTAAGAGGGTACAGGAATAGGGGAAAACCTTGTGAAGGGTTTAGGGGAGTGCGGCGTGGTTTTGGGGGTGCAGGAGTAGGGGACAGGCTTGGGGGGGTTAGGAGGGTGCAGGAGTAGGGGACAGGCTTGGGGGGGTTACGAGGGTGCGGGAGTAAGGGGACAGACTTGGGGGGAGGGTTAGGGTGGTGCTGGAATTGGGGACAGGCTTTCTACCCACCCCAAGTCTGTCCCCTTATTCCCGCACCACCCAGTCCCCCCCAAACCTGTCCCCTACTCCCGCACCCCCTTAAGGAGGTAATGTATGTATGTATGTATGTATGTATGTGTGTTTTATTATTATTATTATTATTATTATTATTATTATTGTATGTGTGCATGTGTATATGTATGTATGTGTATGTGTATGTACA
>JAWZYT010002314.1:387500-435381 GCA_034508575.1 Petrolisthes manimaculis
GTTTTATTTCCCATTTTAATTTCTTGATTAAATTTGTGTGATAATGGGAATTAATCATATATTATTACGAGTACTAAAAAATTCTTTTCGCTTCTCCCAATTCCCGAGGCGTTTTTCACATTTTAGACAATTGTCTTACACTTGACTTTCTTTCCTAGCCACTACGTCTGCCCCCCATGTCCTCCAAGGTGTCACCCTCGGTCGTCCCACACGTGAGGGAAATGCGGGAGAAAGGGATAGTGGAGCCAGCGAGAGGAAAGCTATTTCTATCCCGCCTATTCACTGTTCCCAAGAAAAACTCGGCCAAGACGAGACTAGTGATGGACCTGAGCGCTCTGAACAAATTCTTGAAGCCTCAACACTTCAAGATGGTATCAGTGGCTCAGGTTCGCACAGTCCTCCGAAAGGGAGACTGGTTTGCGTCACTGGACACTTACTGGCATGTTCCGATCCACCCTCGGGTTGGCCGCTTTCTTGCGTTTCAGGTGGGGACCGAGACATTTCAGTTCACCAGATTTCCTTTCGGATTCTCGCTTGCCCCTCGAGTTTTTACCAAGCTCATGAAGTTGGTGGCGGAGGAGGGTGTCCCCACTCTCACTGAACGATTGGTTGATACACGCCCCCTCCAAGGAGCAGGTATCAACCAACATGGCAGTAGCGATGAGGGTGTTAGGGGAGATGGGGTTTCTTATAAACATCCCCAAACCCTCTCTTATCTCCACACGCAAGCTATGTTGGCTAGGGATAGAGTGGGACTTTATTTCGGCCACCCTCTCGCTCGCCCCAGACAATGCCCGCCGGATCCTCCGCCAGTTTTTTTTTTTTTCTATACCTCAACCTCGGGGCTGTAGGCTTTAAGTATACCGTGATTCTTGTGAGGCCCCGAGATTACTGGGTGTCGCACCAGATGAGACAGTAGTGGAGCTTAGTGGTGATGTTGGTACCGTAGCTTCTGTTCTGTCCCACTAGATGACTACACATTATTTATACACGTCCTTATACAGGAGACAAGAGGACACACACACACACACACACTAGATGACCCACACCTTATTTATACACACACACACACTATATGACGACACCTTACTTATACAGGTAACTATCAGGAGACAAGATGACACACACACACACACACACACACACACACACACACACACACACTATATGACGACACCTTACTTATACAGGTAACTATCAGGAGACAAGATGACACACACACACACACACACACACACAATAGATGACCCACAATTTGTTTATACACGTCACTATCACTCACACCATCTTGGAGTATGGTCTGGCATCTTCTATGTTGTGAGTTGACGACGATGTAGGGGATATTTTCTTGACGTGTCGGCGTAGCCAGGATAATTGACGACAGAGCTGGACTCAGTTTACCTCTGAAAATCCCAGACGTTTACTCGTGGATTTGAACCAGGTACGGGGCAAGGCCGCTTGAATAGTATTCAAGCGGCCTTGGTACGGGGGGGAGTATTTCTCCCGTACTTTCTCTCGCCGCCAGTGGGAATCGTTGCTAGGGTGCCTCAACTTCACAGCACCCGCGATTCCCCTGGGACGACTAAAACACAGAAGAATGACACGAGAGGTCAACAGACACCTATCATCCGCACCACGAGACGTCCCCAGGCTCATACCCACCGTTTCAAGCGTCACTGCGTCTACACGCTTGGAGTTTTTACCAGTTCTCACAAGACACAGTGGGCAAGATGCTGAAGGCACACCATAAATCTTTGGTGCAGCAATACGAATCATGCTGGAAGAGATTTCAAGATTACCTTCGTCGTCACTCTATCACTATCATATCCAAAGGCACTATCATGGATTTTCTTGTTTGTCTGGCCGATTCCACTAACAGGGTTCCAGCTACTATTATAGCACACTATACCACCCTGTCTGACCCTCTTCTACTAGGGTTTAACATCAAGGTTCCAGAGAGACCTCTTACCCTACTTCGGGGATTCGGGCAGGTACGGCACCACAACGGGCCCAAACTCCTGCCTGGTCCCTTCACTGTGTCCTTACCTACCTCACCTTCGAGAGGGTCACACTTACCTTAAACCATCTCCTTCAGAGAGCTCTCTTCCTGCTAGCTTTAGCTACAAGGGGACAGAGCTTCTCAGCTAGCAGCCCTGACCCATCACCCTTCATTTACCATTTTAGATAATAACATGACCTTTTTAACTGTTTCACCTTTACCCACAGTTTTAGCAAAAAATGAGCAGGCAGATAGCAGAATTGGCCCCCTCAGGATACCGTCCTTCCTGCTGGATTCATGCATTTAAAAGTTACGTAGATGCTACGAGAGAGGCATCACTAGACCATTTATTTTATAATTCTAAGTCTGGTATGCCTCTTCCTCCCAGATCAACCCCTCACCTTCTCTATCGAGTGATTAATAATGCAGATCCAGGCCATGCCCCTAAGGCACACAGTGGTAGAGGCATGACTGCTTCACGCACCTTCCTTAGAACTCTCTCAGTGGAAAACTACGGGATTTGGGGGGATGGGCGTCTACAGTCTCCTTCAGGACGAGATATCTTTATCATTCTGTGAATCTCATTCAGTGTGTAGCACTAACTACTCCCTCTGAGTTACCTACTGTGTCGTCCCCACCAGGCAGGGGACTCCATGGGAAGAAAAAAAAAGGGGTGGGTGGGAAGGAGGGGTAACCCGAGGGGTAAAGGTCAGGCCAGGTAACTCATCTTCACCTTTCATATCCATCTTGTATTTACTCACCCACATTTTATCATCACCTTGTATAACATTTTTATAAATAAATAAATATCTTGTAGACTGAGTTCCTCGTTCATCCCCACAACAATATTGATTTTATTCTTGTGTTGAAAGAAAACACTAAATACTCCTTGTCTTCCTACATAGTTCTTCCCACTGTAACTCAGTAGACATAAACTAATACTAACAAGGTAATGAAGCTACACAGGCCAACACTGAGGCTGTAAATTTACTTTAAAACACTAGGTTGTTTTTGGACACAACTCTTTGGGAATCTATTTATATTTAAGGAGATAGTCGTATCCCTTCTATACTCCTATACTATTAATGCCTCTGTCGGCACCCGCAGTGAGTTATCAACTATAACAACAACAACACTGAGACGAGAGGACGCTCTGAATAAGGTTCCTCCATTTCCTCCCTCCTACCTCTTTTGTACACATAGCAAACAGCTGTGCTGGTTCTTTTAACACCAATAAAAGCTATTTTGTGGCAGGAAGCCACTACAAATGCACTATTGTACACACCCACACACACACACACACACACACACACTAAACCTATCATTATAAACACACACAGTATGTCCACACATGATGTCTGTAATAATTATAACAAATATAATAGCCTCTGTACACACACACACACACACTATCCTATCATTATACACACACACAGTATTACACTCCGTCCACACATGATGTATGTAATATAACAATAATAATAATAGCCTCTATACACACACACCCTATCATTGTAAACACACATACACCCTATCATTATCATTGTACACACACACACTATCAATTTACACACGCACTACCCTATGATTGTACACACACACACACAGTATTACACTTTGTACACACATAATGTTTGTAATATAGCAATAACAATAGCCTCTGTACACACACACATACACACACACAGTATTACACTCTGTCCACACATAATGTTTGTAATATAGCAATAACAATAGCCTCTGTACACACACATACACACACACATAGTATTACACTCTGTCCACACATAATGTTTGTAATATAACAATAACAATAGCCTCTGTACACACACACACACACACACACACACAGTATTACACTCTGTACACACATAATGTCTGTAACATAACAATAACAATAGCCTCTGTACACACACACACACACACACACACACAGTATTACACTCTGTACACACATAATGTCTGTAACATAACAATAACACTGGGTTCATTCCACAATGGTATTAGTTTGTTACCTTCCTAACTAACCACACCTGTAGTGATTCATTATTTTAGGGTTAATTCCAGAGTGGTATTCGTTTGTTACCTTCCTAACCAACCACACTTGTAAGGCCTCATTACTTTAGGGTTGATTTCACAGCGGTATTTGTTTGTTAGCCTCCTAACCAACCACACTAAAAAAGCTTTATTATTTTAGCATCCATTCCACAGTGGTATTTGTTTGTTACCTTCCTAACTAACCACACTTGTAAAGCTTCATTATTTTAGGGTCCATTCCAAAGTGACATTCGTTTGTTATCTTCCTAACCAACCACACTTGTTAGGCTTCATTATTATCCAAGAGGTGAGTATTCATATTCACAAAATCTATCCAACAGTTAGATAATGAGGATCACTGTATAGTTTACTCATTAAATTCATTATTCAATAATTCACCCAGAAGTAATTTACACTATTTTTTTTTTTTTTTTTTTTTGTGGAAATGATGTACTATGTGTAGTTTACAATAATATGATTGGCGTTGGTGTAGTAATATTATTTGTTGTGTAGTAAATATATAGAGTGTGTCTGGTAATGGTATTATGGTACAGAGGTCTCCCATGGCTACCATATTAACCTACCATACAGATAACAGTACGTCATGTGTGTGTGTGTGTGTGTGTGTGTGTGTGTGTGTGTGTGTGTGTTAATAGCTAGGAATAAGAACACATGGACCAGTAAATAGATGATGTGTGTGTCTGTGTGTGTTATTTACCTTTCCTTTGTGACCACCTGGTAGGACACAGATGGACTTGTTCAGTGGGACTTCACCTGTTGTATCAGATATCCAGCCAGACCCTGACGACTACATAATTATAAAGGTGTATATTAATATTGGAAACATATTATAAAGGTGTATACAGTATTAATATTGGAAACATGTACTGTGTTACAGATGCACACACAGACTCACGCACACGGATGTACAGTACGCACACAGGCACAGACACACAGGCCAGCACACACAGCTCTCTATCTCTTCCTGTTCACTAATCTATACAACTTAGTAAAAGTGTTCACACCATGATAAGTAAAGGTTGAGTTATTACTACTGTCAACATTCACTGTGTGTGTGTGTGTGTGTTAATACATATATGTGTATACTATTAGGGTATGTGTGTGTGTGTGTGTGTGTGTGTGTTAATACATATATGTGTATACTATTAGGGTATGTGTGTGTTAGGGTTAATACATATATGTGTATACTATTAGGGTATGTGTGTGTGTGTGTTAATACATAATTATATGTGTATACTATTAGGGTATGTGTGTGTGTGTGTGTGTGTTAATACATACTTGTGTATACTGTTTGGGTATATGTGTGTGTGTGTGTGTGTTCATACCATAATAAATTGAAGATTTTACATAGTTATACTTTACAATAAATTATACTGAATGAACTATAGCATTCTAATGATAATACAAGATGGTAGTGCTCCCTTGTTACTTATATTAATAAATAAATAAAGTCACTTTAGAAATATATCAACAGATAGCCAGGAAATTAAAGGCGAGTAGTACAGTGTTGGTAAATCTGGAGCAACTGATTCCTCCATACTATTCCAAGCAACAGAACACCATTATTTAGGTTAGAGAGAGAGAGCTTGCTATAACAGTAAAGAATACATACTAATTTTACATAAAATAAACAATATTACTGATAGAAAATATGAACATAAAAGTGTCACATCCCAAATACAGTTATTTAAAAGAACAGACATACTACATGCTAGATGTATTATGTTCATACTGAAATGTTAAATAATACCTAATTAAAATATAAAGATATTAGCAATTACCTTATTTTTCATGACAAACTCAAGTGGTATTGAAAAGCTTGTCAATGTTATTATCAATTTACCATTTCACCATAGAATGTATAATTAAAAAGTTGTAATACAGGGTTTAAGTTGTGGTATCTATCTGTGATGGTATACTCTGGTGAACGTGAGCCAGCAGCCAGGCCAGCCTAACTCCCCACCATGGTATCCAGCCATGGTAGTAACCCCTCAGTAAACAGTTTTAAACTCACGGACCTGCATGGGCGAGGCTCCATCTGCCAACGCCAACACGTTACCATTGTATAGCCAGCTGGGACTTACTATACATTTCTAATATCGTCATTACTGTATTTATTAAAACTAAATTGGTCTCCAACAACTTATTATGATCAATATTAAATATTACTATATCTCCTGACAATTTGATGATTAATGTTGGTAGTGTTGGTTCATAATACTATATACTATGTTTTACAGTGGAAAGTGTTTAAAGGTTAGGGAGATATTCTACCTAGTGTTAATATTGGACAAAATATAATGCAATAAAATAATATATGTCACTTATACAGAGAAAATATGATCAAGAAAAGATAAACATACATGAAATACATAGAGCTAAGACTCTATTAGCTTTATAAAATACTGTATGTGTGTTAATGTGTGTGTAGCTTTGTAATAGTGTGTGTGTGTTAATGTGTGTGTAGCCTTGTAATAGTGTGTGTGTGTTAATGTGTGTGTTAATGTGTGTGTAGCTTTGTAATAGTGTGTGTGTGTTAATGTGTGTGTTAATGTGTGTGTAGCTTTGTAATAGTGTGTGTGTGTTAATGTGTGTGTAGCCTTGTAATAGTGTGTGTGTGTGTTAATGTGTGTGTAGCCTTGTAATAGTGTATGTGTGTTAATGTGTGTGTAGCCTTGTAATAGTGTATGTGTGTTAATGTGTGTGTAGCCTTGTAATAGTGTATGTGTGTTAATGTGTGTGTGGTCTTGTAATAGTGTGAATGTATTAACTTAGGTGATAGGTTGTGATAGTGTAAGTGGTCTGTCGTCCAGAAAGCATCTGCTACAAA
This sequence comes from Petrolisthes manimaculis, assembly GCA_034508575.1. Taxonomy (NCBI): domain Eukaryota; kingdom Metazoa; phylum Arthropoda; class Malacostraca; order Decapoda; family Porcellanidae; genus Petrolisthes; species Petrolisthes manimaculis. Next base: position 394,388 of record JAWZYT010002314.1, read on the forward strand.
TATCACACACCGACACAGGTGGACTAAACATTGTGGTGTACAAGTCTACATATTATTACTCAAAGAAGAATTGAGGGAGCATTGTAAAGTGGAACTGTTCACTACAGAAAAGAATGTTGCCACAGAATAAACCTGACCAAAGAATATAGGAGAGGAAAGATAGGAAGTGATAAAGAGAGGGAGAGATTATGAAGAAATACAGAGCATTTCAAAGGAAGACAATCCAAAATAGTTGAGTGCAGGATTTAATTAATAGTAACAACAAAATACTTTACCCAATATATGGAAGATTCTTCTTGATAATAAACTCCAGAGATTGAAGCAAAAGGATTAACACACACAACACTACAAGATGGTTGCTGATCCGGTAGTGACCACACACACACACACACACACACAGGAAGTGTCATGGCGTCATCCGTATAGGGACAGTTGAAGAAGAAATAAAACATATTAGATAATAAACACCAGTGTATTGCGAACAACTTAATCCTTTGTAAATTATTGTGTTATTACATCTTGTCAAATTAATATAGTAACTTTCATATTCCCTTGACTCTATGAGTGGATAACTTGTGGATAACTTGTACGTGTTATAATTACAATTAATAACTTATTTTCTTGTGTGTAATAACTGGTGTGAGACACCTGATAATATTTATATACTGGCTAAACAAAGGGATAAAAAACCTTTGTTGTTACTATAATATTGTTTGTAGTCCCAGACCCGTGTGTGTGTATGGAGGGTAACCTTACAACCCAAAAGTTCTCGATGGTGTCAACCTTGGAAAGAGAGGAAATAAACTCACTCCATTTTGGCTTCAATGATGGGATTTCCTAAGTATTACCAGAGAGAGAGAGAGAGAGAGAGAGAGAGAGAGAGAGAGAGGACGAAAGGGAGGGAGGGAGCAAAGAATGTCACCATCATTCCACTTTTATAATTTTGTACAAGCAACAACTAATGCATTTCATCAATGGAAAATAGATAGGCATAAAGTATAGCTTCATTGTGTGTGTTGGTGAGACAGTTGGATTCAACTACCTACTGTCCAGTAAGGATAGAGAAGGTCCATTTCCCTCCACAAGATGTGTCTCAGGGAATCATAAACACAGCTGTACAGTCAATACTTGAAGTTTGTCTTTCTTAGTCCATGATACGTTCTTGTTAATCAAAGAACACTCTATGTGATAGAATTGACAGGTATATATGGTTTAAATGCCTAATATTACAGATGATCATTTGTGAACTATGATAATATAACCACAAATTCCTCAAAGTTATAATTATACTATATATGTTCAAAATGTGGAATTATAATAGTATCGAGAAATATATGATATTGGTGGAGGAAGATTTTTGTTTACGGACAACAAAACACAGAAATATATATGATGTTGCCAGAAAGTTGTCTATTAAAATTATAATATACCAAAGCATTTTCAGTCCTAGAGGCAACGTTGTAAGAATACAGTAACGTTATCAGATACACACGTCATCAACATAGATAATGACAGTGTGTGTTTTGCGATGACATGTTTTTTTGTTTTATAAATACAGTACTTCCTGTCCTGGCCTCTCCTCTCCCCATTCAATGTTAAATATCCTTCCATTCATACCTCCGTTTCTATGAAGTATTAATTTAAACTTCAGTATATATTTTAGTAACATGAATATTTCGTCCCTGTTGTGATATAACATTATTCGTTAGCATTTGTTTAACACGGGTAATACAGTGTGACAAATACTCTTGTTTCCATTGTCTTTATTAATCATTCCCTCTTTTGTTCCTTCCTATTACCACACTGGACTCTTGTTTCTTTCTTGTCTTTCCAATCCCCAATCTCTCCTATCAGTTTCATTTCATTGACTCGTCTTCATTATGCCTTACTCACTCTGATATATTCTCATTTTTAAGTTTTCGTTGTACTTACATTTAAATAGAAATAGGCGTTTAACACTCACAACCATACTCAGATTAATGTATCTATGATATATTATACCAGCTGAAAACACATTTTTAAAGGTCTCTTCCTTCGTATAGCTACATAGTAAATATCTCCCAATAATGGAAGATAAAAGAGTGACGTTTATGTCTACGTATGATATGCATGTGCTCATTATTATACAATTATTGTAATGAATGAGTTTGAGTATTTTGTAGTGAATGAAGAGATAGAAAGAAGGCCATACTGTGTCTGGAGGACACTAACACGAACAAAAATCAAATAAAGAAAATAAACAGTAACCAGAAGGAAATGGGAAACAGAAGAATTCCAAGGTAAAAGCTGGAGTCCACAGGGGGGCCAATCCATATAATGTATCCTAAAATTATTAATATATTACCATGTTATGCAATAAAAACCTTCCACCCTCTATTCATTGTTGCAATATATTACCATGTTATGCAATAAAAACCTTCCACCCTCTATTCATTGTTGCAATATATTACCATGTTATGCAATAAAAACCTTCCACCCTCTATTCATTGTTGCAATATATTACCATGTTATGCAATAAAAACCTTCCACCCTCTATTCATTGTTGCAATATATTACCATGTTATGCAATAAAAACCTTCCACCCTCTATTCATTGTTGCAATATATTACCATGTTATGCAATAAAAACCTTCCACCCTCTATTCATTGTTGCAATATATTACCATGTTATGCAATGAAAACCTTCCACCCTCTATTCATTGTTGCAATATATTACCATGTTATGCAATAAAAACCTTCCACCCTCTATTCATTGTTGCAATATATTACCATGTTATGCAATAAAAACCTTCCACCCTCTATTCATTGTTGCAATATATTACCATGTTATGCAATGAAAACCTTCCACCCTCTATTCATTGTTGCAATATATTACCATGTTATGCAATAAAAACCTTCCACCCTCTATTCATTGTTGCAATATATTACCATGTTATGCAATGAAAACCTTCCACCCTCTATTCATTGTTGCAATATATTACCATGTTATGCAATGAAAACCTTCCACCCTCTATTCATTGTTGCAATATATTACCATGTTATGCAATAAAAACCTTCCACCCTCTATTCATTGTTGCAATATATTACCATGTTATGCAATAAAAACCTTCCACCCTCTATTCATTGTTGCAATATATTACCATGTTATGCAATAAAAACCTTCCACCCTCTATTCATTGTTGCAATATATTACCATGTTATGCAATAAAAACCTTCCACCCTCTATTCATTGTTGCAATATATTACCATGTTATGCAATAAAAACCTTCCACCCTCTATTCATTGTTGCAATATATTACCATGTTATGCAATAAAAACCTTCCACCCTCTATTCATTGTTGCAATATATTACCATGTTATGCAATAAAAACCTTCCACCCTCTATTCATTGTTGCAATATATTACCATGTTATGCAATAAAAACCTTCCACCCTCTATTCATTGTTGCAATATATTACCATGTTATGCAATAAAAACCTTCCACCCTCTATTCATTGTTGCAATATATTACCATGTTATGCAATAAAAACCTTCCACCCTCTATTCATTGTTGCAATATATTACCATGTTATGCAATAAAAACCTTCCACCCTCTATTCATTGTTGCAATATATTACCATGTTATGCAATAAAAACCTTCCACCCTCTATTCATTGTTGCAATATATTACCATGTTATGCAATAAAAACCTTCCACCCTCTATTCATTGTTGCAATATATTACCATGTTATGCAATAAAAACCTTCCACCCTCTATTCATTGTTGCAATATATTACCATGTTATGCAATAAAAACCTTCCACCCTCTATTCATTGTTGCAATATATTACCATGTTATGCAATAAAAACCTTCCACCCTCTATTCATTGTTGCAATATATTACCATGTTATGCAATAAAAACCTTCCACCCTCTATTCATTGTTGCAATATATTACCATGTTATGCAATAAAAACCTTCCACCCTCTATTCATTGTTGCAATATATTACCATGTTATGCAATAAAAACCTTCCACCCTCTATTCATTGTTGCAATATATTACCATGTTATGCAATAAAAACCTTCCACCCTCTATTCATTGTTGCAATATATTACCATGTTATGCAATAAAAACCTTCCACCCTCTATTCATTGTTGCAATATATTACCATGTTATGCAATAAAAACCTTCCACCCTCTATTCATTGTTGCAATATATTACCATGTTATGCAATAAAAACCTTCCACCCTCTATTCATTGTTGCAATATATTACCATGTTATGCAATAAAAACCTTCCACCCTCTATTCATTGTTGCAATATATTACCATGTTATGCAATAAAAACCTTCCACCCTCTATTCATTGTTGCAATATATTACCATGTTATGCAATAAAAACCTTCCACCCTCTATTCATTGTTGCAATATATTACCATGTTATGCAATAAAAACCTTCCACCCTCTATTCATTGTTGCAATATATTACCATGTTATGCAATAAAAACCTTCCACCCTCTATTCATTGTTGCAATATATTACCATGTTATGCAATAAAAACCTTCCACCCTCTATTCATTGTTGCAATATATTACCATGTTATGCAATAAAAACCTTCCACCCTCTATTCATTGTTGCAATATATTACCATGTTATGCAATAAAAACCTTCCACCCTCTATTCATTGTTGCAATATATTACCATGTTATGCAATAAAAACCTTCCACCCTCTATTCATTGTTGCAATATATTACCATGTTATGCAATAAAAACCTTCCACCCTCTATTCATTGTTGCAATATATTACCATGTTATGCAATAAAAACCTTCCACCCTCTATTCATTGTTGCAATATATTACCATGTTATGCAATAAAAACCTTCCACCCTCTATTCATTGTTGCAATATATTACCATGTTATGCAATAAAAACCTTCCACCCTCTATTCATTGTTGCAATATATTACCATGTTATGCAATAAAACCTTCCACCCTCTATTCATTGTTGCAATATATTACCATGTTATGCAATAAAAACCTTCCACCCTCTATTCATTGTTGCAATATATTACCATGTTATGCAATAAAAACCTTCCACCCTCTATTCATTGTTGCAATATATTACCATGTTATGCAATAAAAACCTTCCACCCTCTATTCATTGTTGCAATATATTACCATGTTATGCAATAAAAACCTTCCACCCTCTATTCATTGTTGCAATATATTACCATGTTATGCAATAAAAACCTTCCACCCTCTATTCATTGTTGCAATATATTACCATGTTATGCAATAAAAACCTTCCACCCTCTATTCATTGTTGCAATATATTACCATGTTATGCAATAAAAACCTTCCACCCTCTATTCATTGTTGCAATATATTACCATGTTATGCAATAAAAACCTTCCACCCTCTATTCATTGTTGCAATATATTACCATGTTATGCAATGAAAACCTTCCACCCTCTATTCATTGTTGCAATATATTACCATGTTATGCAATAAAAACCTTCCACCCTCTATTCATTGTTGCAATATATTACCATGTTATGCAATAAAAACCTTCCACCCTCTATTCATTGTTGCAATATATTACCATGTTATGCAATAAAAACCTTCCACCCTCTATTCATTGTTGCAATATATTACCATGTTATGCAATAAAAACCTTCCACCCTCTATTCATTGTTGCAATATATTACCATGTTATGCAATAAAAACCTTCCACCCTCTATTCATTGTTGCAATATATTACCATGTTATGCAATAAAAACCTTCCACCCTCTATTCATTGTTGCAATATATTACCATGTTATGCAATAAAAACCTTCCACCCTCTATTCATTGTTGCAATATATTACCATGTTATGCAATAAAAACCTTCCACCCTCTATTCATTGTTGCAATATATTACCATGTTATGCAATAAAAACCTTCCACCCTCTATTCATTGTTGCAATATATTACCATGTTATGCAATAAAAACCTTCCACCCTCTATTCATTGTTGCAATATATTACCATGTTATGCAATAAAAACCTTCCACCCTCTATTCATTGTTGCAATATATTACCATGTTATGCAATAAAAACCTTCCACCCTCTATTCATTGTTGCAATATATTACCATGTTATGCAATAAAAACCTTCCACCCTCTATTCATTGTTGCAATATATTACCATGTTATGCAATAAAAACCTTCCACCCTCTATTCATTGTTGCAATATATTACCATGTTATGCAATAAAAACCTTCCACCCTCTATTCATTGTTGCAATATATTACCATGTTATGCAATAAAAACCTTCCACCCTCTATTCATTGTTGCAATATATTACCATGTTATGCAATAAAAACCTTCCACCCTCTATTCATTGTTGCAATATATTACCATGTTATGCAATAAAAACCTTCCACCCTCTATTCATTGTTGCAATATATTACCATGTTATGCAATAAAAACCTTCCACCCTCTATTCATTGTTGCAATATATTACCATGTTATGCAATAAAACCTTCCACCCTCTATTCATTGTTGCAATATATTACCATGTTATGCAATAAAAACCTTCCACCCTCTATTCATTGTTGCAATATATTACCATGTTATGCAATAAAAACCTTCCACCCTCTATTCATTGTTGCAATATATTACCATGTTATGCAATAAAAACCTTCCACCCTCTATTCATTGTTGCAATATATTACCATGTTATGCAATAAAAACCTTCCACCCTCTATTCATTGTTGCAATATATTACCATGTTATGCAATAAAAACCTTCCACCCTCTATTCATTGTTGCAATATATTACCATGTTATGCAATAAAAACCTTCCACCCTCTATTCATTGTTGCAATATATTACCATGTTATGCAATAAAAACCTTCCACCCTCTATTCATTGTTGCAATATATTACCATGTTATGCAATAAAAACCTTCCACCCTCTATTCATTGTTGCAATATATTACCATGTTATGCAATAAAAACCTTCCACCCTCTATTCATTGTTGCAATATATTACCATGTTATGCAATAAAAACCTTCCACCCTCTATTCATTGTTGCAATATATTACCATGTTATGCAATAAAAACCTTCCACCCTCTATTCATTGTTGCAATATATTACCATGTTATGCAATAAAAACCTTCCACCCTCTATTCATTGTTGCAATATATTACCATGTTATGCAATAAAAACCTTCCACCCTCTATTCATTGTTGCAATATATTACCATGTTATGCAATAAAAACCTTCCACCCTCTATTCATTGTTGCAATATATTACCATGTTATGCAATAAAAACCTTCCACCCTCTATTCATTGTTGCAATATATTACCATGTTATGCAATAAAAACCTTCCACCCTCTATTCATTGTTGCAATATATTACCATGTTATGCAATAAAAACCTTCCACCCTCTATTCATTGTTGCAATATATTACCATGTTATGCAATAAAAACCTTCCACCCTCTATTCATTGTTGCAATATATTACCATGTTATGCAATAAAAACCTTCCACCCTCTATTCATTGTTGCAATATATTACCATGTTATGCAATAAAAACCTTCCACCCTCTATTCATTGTTGCAATATATTACCATGTTATGCAATAAAAACCTTCCACCCTCTATTCATTGTTGCAATATATTACCATGTTATGCAATAAAAACCTTCCACCCTCTATTCATTGTTGCAATATATTACCATGTTATGCAATAAAAACCTTCCACCCTCTATTCATTGTTGCAATATATTACCATGTTATGCAATAAAAACCTTCCACCCTCTATTCATTGTTGCAATATATTACCATGTTATGCAATAAAAACCTTCCACCCTCTATTCATTGTTGCAATATATTACCATGTTATGCAATAAAAACCTTCCACCCTCTATTCATTGTTGCAATATATTACCATGTTATGCAATAAAAACCTTCCACCCTCTATTCATTGTTGCAATATATTACCATGTTATGCAATAAAAACCTTCCACCCTCTATTCATTGTTGCAATATATTACCATGTTATGCAATAAAAACCTTCCACCCTCTATTCATTGTTGCAATATATTACCATGTTATGCAATAAAAACCTTCCACCCTCTATTCATTGTTGCAATATATTACCATGTTATGCAATAAAAACCTTCCACCCTCTATTCATTGTTGCAATATATTACCATGTTATGCAATAAAAACCTTCCACCCTCTATTCATTGTTGCAATATATTACCATGTTATGCAATAAAAACCTTCCACCCTCTATTCATTGTTGCAATATATTACCATGTTATGCAATAAAAACCTTCCACCCTCTATTCATTGTTGCAATATATTACCATGTTATGCAATAAAAACCTTCCACCCTCTATTCATTGTTGCAATATATTACCATGTTATGCAATAAAAACCTTCCACCCTCTATTCATTGTTGCAATATATTACCATGTTATGCAATAAAAACCTTCCACCCTCTATTCATTGTTGCAATATATTACCATGTTATGCAATAAAAACCTTCCACCCTCTATTCATTGTTGCAATATATTACCATGTTATGCAATAAAAACCTTCCACCCTCTATTCATTGTTGCAATATATTACCATGTTATGCAATAAAAACCTTCCACCCTCTATTCATTGTTGCAATATATTACCATGTTATGCAATAAAAACCTTCCACCCTCTATTCATTGTTGCAATATATTACCATGTTATGCAATAAAAACCTTCCACCCTCTATTCATTGTTGCAATATATTACCATGTTATGCAATAAAAACCTTCCACCCTCTATTCATTGTTGCAATATATTACCATGTTATGCAATAAAAACCTTCCACCCTCTATTCATTGTTGCAATATATTACCATGTTATGCAATAAAAACCTTCCACCCTCTATTCATTGTTGCAATATATTACCATGTTATGCAATAAAAACCTTCCACCCTCTATTCATTGTTGCAATATATTACCATGTTATGCAATAAAAACCTTCCACCCTCTATTCATTGTTGCAATATATTACCATGTTATGCAATGAAAACCTTCCACCCTCTATTCATTGTTGCAATATATTACCATGTTATGCAATAAAAACCTTCCACCCTCTATTCATTGTTGCAATATATTACCATGTTATGCAATAAAAACCTTCCACCCTCTATTCATTGTTGCAATATATTACCATGTTATGCAATAAAAACCTTCCACCCTCTATTCATTGTTGCAATATATTACCATGTTATGCAATAAAAACCTTCCACCCTCTATTCATTGTTGCAATATATTACCATGTTATGCAATGAAAACCTTCCACCCTCTATTCATTGTTGCAATATATTACCATGTTATGCAATAAAAACCTTCCACCCTCTATTCATTGTTGCAATATATTACCATGTTATGCAATAAAAACCTTCCACCCTCTATTCATTGTTGCAATATATTACCATGTTATGCAATGAAAACCTTCCACCCTCTATTCATTGTTGCAATATATTACCATGTTATGCAATAAAAACCTTCCACCCTCTATTCATTGTTGCAATATATTACCATGTTATGCAATAAAAACCTTCCACCCTCTATTCATTGTTGCAATATATTACCATGTTATGCAATAAAAACCTTCCACCCTCTATTCATTGTTGCAATATATTACCATGTTATGCAATAAAAACCTTCCACCCTCTATTCATTGTTGCAATATATTACCATGTTATGCAATAAAAACCTTCCACCCTCTATTCATTGTTGCAATATATTACCATGTTATGCAATAAAAACCTTCCACCCTCTATTCATTGTTGCAATATATTACCATGTTATGCAATAAAAACCTTCCACCCTCTATTCATTGTTGCAATATATTACCATGTTATGCAATAAAAACCTTCCACCCTCTATTCATTGTTGCAATATATTACCATGTTATGCAATAAAAACCTTCCACCCTCTATTCATTGTTGCAATATATTACCATGTTATGCAATGAAAACCTTCCACCCTCTATTCATTGTTGCAATATATTACCATGTTATGCAATAAAAACCTTCCACCCTCTATTCATTGTTGCAATATATTACCATGTTATGCAATAAAAACCTTCCACCCTCTATTCATTGTTGCAATATATTACCATGTTATGCAATAAAAACCTTCCACCCTCTATTCATTGTTGCAATATATTACCATGTTATGCAATGAAAACCTTCCACCCTCTATTCATTGTTGCAATATATTACCATGTTATGCAATGAAAACCTTCCACCCTCTATTCATTGTTGCAATATATTACCATGTTATGCAATAAAAACCTTCCACCCTCTATTCATTGTTGCAATATATTACCATGTTATGCAATAAAAACCTTCCACCCTCTATTCATTGTTGCAATATATTACCATGTTATGCAATGAAAACCTTCCACCCTCTATTCATTGTTGCAATATATTACCATGTTATGCAATAAAAACCTTCCACCCTCTATTCATTGTTGCAATATATTACCATGTTATGCAATGAAAACCTTCCACCCTCTATTCATTGTTGCAATATATTACCATGTTATGCAATGAAAACCTTCCACCCTCTATTCATTGTTGCAATATATTACCATGTTATGCAATGAAAACCTTCCACCCTCTATTCATTGTTGCAATATATTACCATGTTATGCAATAAAAACCTTCCACCCTCTATTCATTGTTGCAATATATTACCATGTTATGCAATAAAAACCTTCCACCCTCTATTCATTGTTGCAATATATTACCATGTTATGCAATAAAAACCTTCCACCCTCTATTCATTGTTGCAATATATTACCATGTTATGCAATAAAAACCTTCCACCCTCTATTCATTGTTGCAATATATTACCATGTTATGCAATAAAAACCTTCCACCCTCTATTCATTGTTGCAATATATTACCATGTTATGCAATGAAAACCTTCCACCCTCTATTCATTGTTGCAATATATTACCATGTTATGCAATAAAAACCTTCCACCCTCTATTCATTGTTGCAATATATTACCATGTTATGCAATAAAAACCTTCCACCCTCTATTCATTGTTGCAATATATTACCATGTTATGCAATGAAAACCTTCCACCCTCTATTCATTGTTGCAATATATTACCATGTTATGCAATAAAAACCTTCCACCCTCTATTCATTGTTGCAATATATTACCATGTTATGCAATGAAAACCTTCCACCCTCTATTCATTGTTGCAATATATTACCATGTTATGCAATAAAAACCTTCCACCCTCTATTCATTGTTGCAATATATTACCATGTTATGCAATAAAAACCTTCCACCCTCTATTCATTGTTGCAATATATTACCATGTTATGCAATAAAAACCTTCCACCCTCTATTCATTGTTGCAATATATTACCATGTTATGCAATAAAAACCTTCCACCCTCTATTCATTGTTGCAATATATTACCATGTTATGCAATGAAAACCTTCCACCCTCTATTCATTGTTGCAATATATTACCATGTTATGCAATGAAAACCTTCCACCCTCTATTCATTGTTGCAATATATTACCATGTTATGCAATGAAAACCTTCCACATCCTCTATTCATTGTTGCAATATATTACCATGTTATGCAATGAAAACCTTCCACATCCTCTTTCCATAAGCATTCTCCTTTACCCATTTCCAGTACTCACTCTACTCCTCCATTTTTCCACCCCATTCTGCTTCTCACTACCTCCGACATCAGTTTGTGTGGCCAATAATGATTAATGTGATTATACAAACAGAAATAATGTTATGTTTTGTATGCAATTACAATCCATGCTACATGGTAGAACATAATATTAATTAGATGGAGTCAATAGATAGTAAAGTCAAGGCCAAACAATCAGACGTTGTAGAACCATCACAAGTGTTGGAGAAAACAGTGTTAGAAAAACTGTGTTAAATTCATACACCCACCTTATGAGACACACTTACCTTTACCGAACCTCTCTTTCCATCTCACTCTGTAGTGAATGCATCGTATCAGGATTACACGTGGTTAGGGATTCTAATTTATGGGTGGCTCAACATTGGTAATGGTAAGTGATAAACGCGGAAGTGGAGCCAACTGTACAGTAAGCCTTCCCTGGGTCAAACCCTTTCAGATATATATATATATATATATATATATATATATATATATATATATATATATATATATATATATATATATATATATATATATATATATATATATATATATATATATATATATATATATTGTTACCCGCTGTTACATAGTATAGCTTTCCAGGTTAGCTATTAAATTTGACATGTAAAGTAACCTGAGTAAAGCTAGATGATTATAGATCCACTTTGTTATTACCGCAATGTAGCCCCTTAACTAATAAATACAGAGAGACAACCTGACTTGCCATTACCCCCAACTGATATATCTTGACTACCCCTGTTCCATATAGGGTTACAAGGTATCGTAACAATATATATATATATATATATATATATATATATATATATATATATATATATATATTGTTACGGCCCGTGTAATCAGATCTCTTGATGAGGGAGAAGAGGAATAAATCACACACTTTATAGCTTTTGTATAGCTTTATTATCTTTTATATTATTTTCTCGTGCCTATTTTCCTTATTATTCCTGTTACATTACTCTTAGACCTTAACTCGTTCTGAGCTAGCCTGGAATCACAGGAATAGAATGAAATACAAATAGACATCTTCTACTTAATAGTAGAGATGTCTTCATCTGTCAAAACCTAATATTAACATCTTCACCTACTAGTGAAGATGTGACGATAAAACCTAAATGGACTACGATGTGACATAGTGAAGATGTCACACCGTAACAATATATATATAGTCGAGTAAATCTATGCAAAGTCTTGCTTTTAATTTACAGATGAGGAGAAGGGAGAGGACCACAGAGACGAATTTCATGTTTAATTAATGCAGAACGTTTCGGATATCATATCCATCTTCAGCTATCTGTGAACAAACACAGACTATTAAAATACTAACAATAGCCAATGGAATATTTATAATAATTAAGAAGTAAAACTATATATATATATATATATATATATATATATATATATATATATATATATATATATATATATATATATATATATATATATATATATATGTTTGGGAGCAAAATGCACACAAACCAACACACACACAGACAAACAGACGCCTCTCTTTTATAGATATAGATTATCTGAGGGAGAGAGTGATAATGATTAGGGATAATTCGACTTGGACCAGTGAATAGGTCATGTATTGTCTGTCTGTGTGTGTGTTAATAGCTAGGAATAAGAACACATGGACCAGTAAATAGATGATGTGTGTGTCTGTGTGTGTTATTTACCTTTCCTTTGTGACCACCTGGTAGGACACAGATGGACTTGTTCAGTGGGACTTCACCTGTTGTATCAGATATCCAGCCAGACCCTGACGACTACATAATTATAAAGGTGTATATTAATATTGGAAACATATTATAAAGGTGTATACAGTATTAATATTGGAAACATGTACTGTGTTACACATGTCCCAGAGTACAGTACATATAAAGGTGTATATTAATATTGGAAACATATTATAAAGGTGTATACAGTATTAATATTGGAAACATGTACTGCGTTACACATGTCCCTTAGTACTGTACATAATTATAAAGGTTAGGTTAGGTTAGCACTATACATATATAGGTGTATATTAAAACATAGATCAAGTATTAGTAATAAAAGTAATCAATAAAGAACTAGATACAAAATAGACCAAACTATCATTGTTAACTATTAATTAAGATTAAATATTATCATGTAATGTTTGATTCATCAACAACCAATACAAACTTAGTAAAAGTGTTCACACCATGATAAGTAAAGGTTGAGTTATTACTACTGTCAACATTCACTGTGTGTGTGTGTGTGTTAATACATATGTGTGTATACTATTAGTATATGTGTGTGTCTTAATTATGTATGTGTGTATACTATTATAGTATGTGTGTGTGAATACATCCGTGTATATACTGTTTGGATTATGATTGTGTGTGTATGTGTGTATTCATACTATAATAAGTAATGGTTGAGTCATTACAATTGTCAGATTTTACACAATGTTATATTTTACAATAAATTATATTGAATGAAATATAACATTATAATGATAATACAAAATGGTAGTGCTCCCTTGTTACTTATATTAATAAATAAATAAAGTCACTTTAGAAATATACCAACAGATAGCCAGGAAGTTTAAGGGAAGTAGTACATACAGTGTTGGTAAATCTGGAGCAACTGATTCCTCCATACTATTCCAAGCAACAGAACACCATTATTTAGGTTAATGTGGTCCTGTTTCCTGGTATACTTCGGAGGAATCAAAGTGCTCCAATGAACTATAAGTATATGTGCGGTCCCTGGAGCCGGACGTGTCCTTCCCGAGCTCCGACTTCCTTCTTTATTTATCCTTCTTTTTTAACCAAACCCTCATATCATCACATTTCATTACTGTTAAGTATCGAGATTGTTTGTTTGGGTTGTCATTTTATGCCATCTTTTCCTTCTTTTTATTACTGTTTTTAGTGTTTCTTTTAAATTTACATACACCCTCCCCCAGTGTAAACACTGCCATCCACCCCTTGTTTATTTTGTTTACAGTTTTTAATAATACAGTTTCTTGTCTTTTTTTGTTTTTTTAGTACATTTATATCATCTTTTTATAATCCTTTTATTATTTTTTAGATAAACTTATAGGTTTTATTATTATGTTTGTTTTTATATAACTGACCCCTGACTGAGGGGTTTGTTTACGTTTTTAATCCTTCCTGCAGCCGAGCAGACGGTCTCGATACAGGGGTGAGTCTGTTTGTCTATTTATATTTGTGCTTTATAAACATGTACAGACACACCCCACACAAAACAACATACACATACACATTAACAATGTTTTACACATATTGCACACTAGTTTTAATACTCTACAACATTAACAACAAAAACACTGGCTGTATACATACCAACACATCAGACTCACTAACACCAGACACCTATACCCACACCTCCATATACACACACCTGTTTGGGAACTTGGGCTCCCCTAGGAACTCTCAACGCTTGAAGGTGGCTTGCCTCGGCAATCTCCGGGGTGCCCTGTTGCTCCTTATGTTGTGTGGTGACACAGGGGCTCTGGTCAACCCTGGCCCCCGTGCCCCAAAGTACCCCTGTCAGCTCTGCCGACGGGCGGTCAAGTGGGGCCAGCGGGCCATCCAGTGCGACCGCTGCTGTGAGGTTTCCCAGCACGCAGGCTGGTATCATATCAGCTGTGTTGGGGGCTTCACGGCTGCGTTCGACGGATTGGAGGGCCGGAGCCTTTCATGGATCTGCTGGGATTGTGGTGCGCCCAATTTCACTTCCTCCCTTTTTCACTCCCCAATACAACACAACAATAGATTCAGTTTGCTAGACACTACCATTTCATCTCCACCACCATCCACAACCCACAACACACCTTCACCATTAGATAGGATCACTCTACGTTTAGGTAGACGTAACAGTGACAATTCCTCCCCTACACAAAACCGACAACAAGACATGACTTCCCTTAACACCGTATCATCCACTCCTCCTCTCCCAAACCATTCCACACCCAACCAGACTCTTCATAGTACCAGCTCATTATCCATAACACCAATCACCATCCCCAATAGATCATCCATCCTCACACCCCATTCTACCACCAACACCACACTCGACTCCATCACCCATAAAAACCCGTCTTCCCTCCGCACCCTTGTCATCAATTTCCGCAGTATCATCAACAAAAGAGCCGCATTTCACCAAACCCTCCAGACTTATGACCCCGACATCATTATAGGGACAGAGACCTGGCTCACACCTGACATCCAGGACAGTGAAATCTTCCCGACGGACAGTCCCTATAATATGACCCTACACAGGAAAGACAGAATAGACGATAAACATGGTGGAGTCCTTATTGCGACAAAGCCAGGACTAGTTGCGACCCCAGCCACCGAACTGAACGCGGACTCTGAAATTATATGGACTAAAATACAGATACAGGGCTGCAGGACACTCATTATAGGATCATTTTACCGTCCCCCAAATTCAAACTTAGAATACCTGCAGACCCTTGACGATTGCTTATCTAAAATTGACCCCTCCAAAAATATATGGTTGGCTGGTGACTTTAACCTACCGGACATAAACTGGACAGCACAGGCGACACTGGACAATTCCACCCATGAAAACGATTTACTATTACAGACTGATAGGAAACTCTTACATGAAAACTTTATTGACATCATCAACACCCACTCACTTACCCAAACAGTACTCGAACCAACACGCACACAAGTCAGTGTAGAAAGACATAACCCTAACATAAGACACGGGGTCACATCCAACATATTAGACTTATTTCTCACAAACAACATTTCCTTAATTACACGGACACGAGTACTACCTGGTCTCAGTGACCATGAGATGGTACTCATTGACGCAAACATCAAGCCAACAACACAAAAACAATTACCCAGGACAATCTACATGTACAACAGAGCTGACATGGGTGGCATTACCCAAGAATTAGTTGATTTTTGTGACTCATTCCTTGACTCAGACCCAATGGCCAGTTCTGTGGAAACAAACTGGACCAGACTTCGTGACTTCATACGTGACACAATGGACAAGCAACATACCCACGAAAACTGTCACACATAACCGGTCATTACCATGGTACAATAGACAATTAAAAAGACTACACAGAAACAAGGTCAAAGTATACAACAGAGCAAAACGATACAACGATACAGAACACTGGTTAGAATACAAAAATATACAGAAAACACTACAGAAAGAAACTAAACAAGCAGAAACTAAATACCCATCCACTTTTCTCACAGACAACATACAAAACCACAAAAAGTTCTTCGGCTTCTTTAAAGCACGCAAACAAGACTCGACCGGTATTACAACATTACTACACAACAATTCCTTGGTTACACACCCACAAGACAAAGCCCTTAACACACAGTTCCAGTCCGTTTTTACCCATGAACATGAACACTTACCAGACATGCCAACACCTTCACACCCACCTATCCCTCCCATTCATATAAACACCCAAGGAATTGAGAAACTTTTATCTGAGGTAGACATACACAAAGCGACTGGACCAGACAATATACCCTGCAGGATATTGAGGACTAATGCTAAAGTTCTTGCCCCTGTCCTGCAGGTTATATTCTCACAGACTTTACAGACCGGTGAACTCCCTCAAGACTGGCTTTTGGCAAATGTGACCCCAATTTTTAAATCCGGAGACAGAACCCTTCCCATTAATTATAGACCGATTTCTCTTACCTCAGTCCCTTGCAAAATTTTAGAACACATAATTCATAGACATATAATGGACCATTTTAATAGACAAAACATACTGACTGACAAACAACACGGTTTTCGACCCAAACGCTCGTGTGAGACACAGCTACTGGTGACTACACATGACATCTTGCAGTCCCTCAATGACACAAAAACTAGACAAGTTGATGCCATAGTATTAGACTTTGCCAAAGCCTTCAACAAAGTCCCTCACCAAAGACTACTACACAAGTTAGAATTCTATGGCATACAGGGACAACTTCTTCACTGGATTAGAACGTTCTTGACTACCAGAAAGCAACGCGTAGATCTTGACGGTAGTCAGTCTCCACCTGTTCCTGTGATCTCTGGGGTACCCCAGGGCACTGTCCTGGGCCCCTTTCTCTTCCTTTCATACATTAATGACCTCCCACTTTCACTTTCCTCTACCACTAGACTCTTTGCAGACGATAGCTTAGTTTACAGACCAATTAAAGATAGGAATGACTGCCTTCGACTACAGGACGACCTAACTGCACTTGAAGACTGGGAAGTCAAGTGGCAGATGACATTTAGACCAGACAAATGCCATCACATCCGTTTTACCCGTGCTCATAATCCCATTCCATATACATATCAGCTACACAACACTAACCTCAACACAGTCCCTTCCCACAAATACTTGGGTGTCCACATCTCATCGGACATGAGGTGGAACACACACATAGGTAGCATCAGGGCCAAAGCCAGTAGGGTCCTGGGGTTCTTGCGCAGGAACCTCAGCAGGTGTAACACAGACATTAAAATCATTGCTTATAACACTTTCGTTCGACCACACCTAGAGTATTGTGACACCGTCTGGGACCCACACACTTACAATAATATAAATAAATTAGAGTCCATACAAAACAAAACTGCAAGATGGACCAGACGTGATTACAGACACACTACATCAGTCACTTTGCTTAAACAAGACACAAAACTAGACCCATTGGCAACAAGAAGACAAATACACAGACAACAGATGATATACAAAATCACAAACAAGTTAGTTGACATAGACAAAGACACATACCTACACCCTACAAGTATACGGTCCACTGGAGGCAGCCACAACTTAAAATACCATACATACCAGACAAACACTGATATATTTAGACACTCATTCTTTCCCCGCAGCATCCAAGAGTGGAATCATCTCCCATCTCATATAGTTAATAGCCCCACTCTTGACACTTTTAGAAATAGGATCACCAATCATTACCTCCCCAATCCTAATCCTCAACCCACAGTTTCTGACCCAATCCACCCTCATCCTAATCCTACCCTGGATCCTTAAATCCCCCTTACAACCCCCGCATATTATGCTGCCTACGAGCAGCCCTATGCAGGACCTTGAATTTGAACTTGATACACCACGACTCAGAATAGATACATGAGAAATAACACCAAGACTCAGAACAGATACACGAAAAATAAATATAAGATTCACCACGATATAGAACAAATACACGAGACAAAAATATAAGTTTCACCACGATTCAAAACAAATATGTGAGAGTTTATGTACATTACTTATCTGTCTGGAGATAGCACAGTTGTCTTGTAGTGAGAAGCAGAATACTAACCTACTGATTCTCACTGGCTTCCCAGACCTCATTTATACTCTCTCTTCCCCATCTCCCCCCCCCCCCCCCCGCCCCCGCCACTCCCACACCACCTCACCTTAATTTCCACTCCCTACTGGTATTAACCACTTCTGGCTAATCACAGTGAACTCACCTCACCTCTCTTTAGTAATTACCCTTTCCCTTAGGCCTAGGGTAAGCTCACCTACTAGATAATCCCCTCCCCCTCCATACTAACACTAACCCACACCTCATTCTTCACCCTTCTCCCCCAACCGACCCCAACCCACACTTCCAGTCTGTTTTAACCGCATCCCACAATTATAATTATAATCATCATCATTATTAAACCATTGACATAATCATCATCATCATTCGCATTATCATAACCAACATTATCATCATCATATACTATCTTTATCTCTGCTATTATAATAATAATAATAATCATCATCATTACAACATTGACATAATCATCATCATCATTAGCATTATCATAACCAACATTATCATCATCATAATATCTCTGCCATCAACATCTTTAAAACATCATCAACCATTGTGAATACTATTGTTTAAATTGTGTTTAGGCACAAACATTCACCATTTTCCCCATTGCATCTTCTCACTCCTTAATTTTCCAGACACTGAAAATTATCATTACTCTGAAAATGATCATTACTCTGAAAATTATCATTACTCTGAAAATGATCATTACTCTGAAAATGATCATTACTCTGAAAATTATCATTACTCTGAAAATGATCATTACTCTGAAAATGATCATTACTCTGAAAATCATCACTACACTGAAATTGATCATTACACTGAAATTGATCATTACACTGAAATTGATCATTACACTGAAATTGATCATTACACTGAAATTGATCATTACACTGAAATTGATCATTACACTGAAATTGATCATTACACTGAAATTGATCATTACACTGAAAATCATCACTACACTGAAAATTATCATTACACTGAAAATTATCATTACACTGAAAATCATCACTACTCGTAAGTGTTCAGTATGTGAGCTAAGATATCGATGTCAATAGACACCGGAGCCGAAGTAAGCGTAATACCAGCACAGGCATGCCACAAGTCATTGCCACCAATCACTCATCTTTACGCCGCCAATGGAACCCAGATACAGGTCTACAAACAGCAAACTCTGAAGCTGGAGTTAAACCTCCGCCGATGCTTTCGATGGACCTTCTACATAGGAGCAGTTTCACAAGCAATTTTGGGCGCCGATTTTTTGACAAACTTCTACCTTGTTGTCGACATTAAAAATCGTAAGCTCAGGGATTCACTGACCAGTATCAGCACCGCGGGAGAACCTGTTGCTCAGAAGAGTACACAGATATCAGTGATTAAGGAAGGCAACCCTTACGCACAATTACTCAAGTCCTTCCCGACACTTACCAGGCCCTTCTCAGCAACCGACCAGGTGAAGCACCATGTGTACCATCACATTGAGGCGAAAGGACCACCATCTCATACAAAGGTACGACGTTTAGCCCCAGAACGCTACCGAGCAGTAAAGGCAGAGTTTGTATTCCTCATGGATCAAGGAATCATTCGTCCCAGCTCAAGCAATTGGTCAACTGCACTGCACACAGTCCCCAAGAAAAATGGAGAAATCAGACCATGTGGAGACTATCGAGCACTCAACTCTCGCACCGCCTTGGACAGGTATCCCGTACCGAACATCCAAGAGTTCTCATCACAGCTTGCTGGCTGCACTACATTCTCTAGGATTGACCTAGTCAAGGCATTCCACCAGATTCCTGTCAACCCAACGGACATCCCGAAAACAGCCATCGTAACCCCGTTTGGCTTGTTTGAGTACATCAGGATGCCATTTGGTTTGAAAAATGCAGCCCAGACTTTCCAACGCTTTATAGATGAAGTTGTGCGAGGCCTACCTTTCTGCTTTGCATATATTAATGACCTACTCATCGCCAGCCATGACGAAGATTCTCATCGACGACACCTTGAGCAAGTTTTTACCCGCCTACGTGACTATGGCACCCAGATCAACATTGGCAAATCAGAGTTTGGCTCCTCGTCAATCGATTATCTTGGTCACACAATGTCTTCAGCAGGCGTCACTCCACTTCAGTCAAAGTGTGACACAATCCAACAATTTCCAAAGCCATCAACCCAGCGCCAGCTGAAAGAGTTCCTAGGGATGATAAATTTCTACAACCGCTTCATCCCAAACTGCTCACACATTCTTCAGCCACTGTATACCATGATAAAACCCTGCAAGAAAGGTCAATCCATCAAACTTGATTGGATTTCAGGAGCTGACAATGCATTCATTGCAGCAAAAAAGGCACTCAGTGAGGTAGCTGCCCTAAGTTACCCCATTCCAGATGCCAAGACCTCCATCTCTACAGACGCATCAGGTATTGGTATTGGCGCGGTCTTACAGCAATACATAGATGGAAGCTGGAAGCCTATCACCTTCTTCTCCAAAAAGCTTAGCAAAACGGAAATGAAATACAGTGCCTTCGACCGAGAGCTTCTAGCAATCTACAAGGCAATCAAACGTTTCCGGTATTTTATTGAAGGTAGAAAATTTCACATCTACACAGATCATAAGCCTCTAACAACAATCTTCGTGAACAACAAGACAGAGTACACTCCAAGACAATTCAGCCAAATGGACCTCATTTTACAGTTCACAACAGACATCCGATATATCAAAGGAATTGAGAATACACCTGCAGATGCACTGTCCCGCAACATCACAGCAGTCTCTTCAACTCTTATCAATTATGCCGCCATTGCTGCAGATCAAGCAAATGATGCTGAGCTCCAGCAACTAAAGGAAAATGCCACATTAAATATGAAGAAAGTTGAAATTCCAGGGACTCGCATACAGCTCTATGTAGACACTTCTACTGGCGCAAACAGACCTTACCTGCCAAAGAGTCATCGATACCCTCTCTTCCATCAACTGCATGATCTCTCTCACCCTGGAATAAGAGCATCCCAAGAAATGATGCGTTCAAGATTCATTTGGTCGGGCATTAACAAAGATGTCAGGAGTTGGACTCGCACCTGCGTCAAGTGCCAAGCTTCAAAAGTGACACGCCACACAATCTCCCCTGCAGCGACATTCACACCAGTCACGGAAAGATTTCATCACGTTCACGTTGACATCGTCGGCCCACTACCTTACTCCAATGGGTTCAGGTATATTCTCACCTGCGTCGACAAATTTACTCGCTGGCCAGAAGCTGTGCCCCTTGCTAATATCACAACAGACACTGTTGCCAGAGCTTTCATCGCCACATGGATTTCTAGATTCGGGGTACCGCTCAGCCTAACTTCGGATCGTGGAAGTCAGTTCGAATCCTGCCTCTGGAACAAAATAATGTCTCTACTAGGAACCCAACGCTACAGAACTACGAGTTACCATCCTCAGGCAAACGGCGTTGATGAGCGTTTCCATCGCCAACTTAAATCATCACTTACAGCTACGACAGAAAATCGTGCTGACTGGACTGCGGCTCTACCAATCGCTCTCCTTGGCATACGTACCTCACTAAAAGAAGACATAGGTTACTCCTCTTCTGAACTTGTCTATGGAACCACGCTCAGACTCCCAGGTGAGTTCCTCTCGAGCACCAGTGATCCTAAGCCCTGCAGTGTCCAAGACTTCACCAGTAACCTCAAAGAATCCATGCAAAAGCTACAGCCAGTACAACCACGGAAAAACTCCTCTAAAAAAACATTCGTCAGTCAAGAACTTTCCACCTGTACACACGTCTTCATACGAGTAGACTCTGTTCGGAAACCATTACAACCTCCATACGAGGGTCCGTTCGCAGTCATTAAGAGGACAAGGAAAACCATGATGATTAATCGCAATGGAACCTCTTACGTGGTCTCGATAGATCGAGTGAAACCAGCTTTCCTGCTACATCAACCAGAAATGGCATCTTCCATTTCACTCCATACCAACACAGAAGTCCATCCAGGAAATGCAAGAGGACACCCTAAGAAGACTGTATCGTTCCTCCTTCCTCGTCACTAAGGAGGGGAGTATTGTAGCAGGCAGGCAACCTTTATGTTTATTGTCGTATTTTTGTTGTCCAAGCGACACGAAGCTCGCTTGCTTTTCACCAAGCGAGTTTGCTCTGTACTGTTTTTGTTGGACGTTTGATACCAAGCGGAGCCAAGCGGAAGCAAGCCGTCTTCGACATTTTTTCAACCAGTGTTCGGGAGCAATGTTGGTGCCGCTGGCCTCACTTTGGGTCACATGACAACAACAATATGGCCGACACGTAATTGAAATTTGCTAATAATAATAATAATAAATCATTAATTTATTAAATGATTATTGCATGTAACTTGTAATTAGTGCTAGATAAACCAAAATAATGATGTAATAAGATGTAGTATTATTTAACGAGGTATAGGCTGCTCTAGATAGTTATATATTACAGGTAAGACAAAAAAAAGGATTATTTACTATTTATATAATTATTTATGTAATCAAACTTGCAGTATTTTACCTTCTGCAAGCCAAGTGTTCGGGTCCACGTAATCTGGACTGTTTTTATTGTCAGATACGGCTTGCTTCAAGTCCGCTTGGTACCCCAAAATACGACATATGTATAACATTGTTCATATTCCAGGTTGACTACAAATATCGTCACATGGTCATATTTCAGGTTCACTCTAAAACTTGATATACAATATGTAACCTGAAGCAATAAAGAGACTAGAACAGACAAGAACAAACTTATTTGTCATTAACCCCAAAGTGAAGATACCAGACATCTTCACTACAACGTAACCAACGTTACAGATGCTTGTGACGGGTAGCTGATTCTAGCCGCCACAATGATTTTATATCTCTGTCTATCTCTCTGTATATTTATGCTTTTATTTTTTCTGTCTGTCTCATTGTTTCTCTGTCAGTCTGTTAATCTGTTCGACTCTGTTGATTTATGCGTTTATATTCCTCTCTGTATCTAGGTTTCTATATCTGTCTCTCTTATCTTTATGCTTTTATGTTTTCTGTTTGTATCTGTGTGTTTGTGTGTCTGTCTCTTAGTTTATCTCTCTGTTTTTCTGTCTGCTTATTTGTCTCTCTGACGAGGTGATGTTGGTGAGGCGGAAACATTTACAGATCACAGGAGAAGAAAACCGAGGGTACAATAGGAGAAAAATGAGGGTCACCGACGGGACAACTTGTCAACACCCAGACGCTGATGAACCCTCAGGTGGTGGTCACTCAGACGTCAGTACCAGGATCCTTCTCAGTCTCATACAGGAACTGGAGGCCGATATGAATAACGACGAGGAGAAATGGTCAGATGAAGTTGGTGGTATGATGGCAGAAGGTGAAGGAAGAAAAGGAGGAGAAAACGTTGAGGGACTGGTGACGAGGGCTGTATACATGTATACCTGGGCCATGGGCTGGGGTTTGTCTCAACATCACCCGGAGGCACAGACACCATCGCTCCTCCACCGTCGACCACTTCAACCTGGACTCGAGTGTGTGGCGCAGCAACAAGAGGTCCCACAGGATGTCATCGTCTCCAACCAGAACAACAACAACAACAACAACACCTTCCTCCTCAGGCTTCCTCGCTGAACTCACCCATGCACGTACTGGACCACAGACTACGGCGGAATGGTGCTGCTCGGTTGTGTCCTTCTCCCATCACCCACCAACGCCATGAATACAACCCCGAACCCGGACGACAGTTGTGGAGGCTTGTACGCGACACGGGGATACCTGACCCCTTGGCTGACCCCCGCTATAAAGTCACTGTCCCACATCCTCACCTCACGTCTGAGTCTGTATAACTTCTCTGTGGACCTCCTGATGGCCACACCAGACCACCACGATGATGAAAGTGGTGGTGGTGGTTGGGGAGAGACGAGATGGCCACTTGATTCAGAGAGCCCCGTAGCCAGGGAAGGGGAAGACGGGGAAGCAGGAGGAGAAGAAAGTGGAGGTGGTCAAGGTTTACCCGTTTGGCTCCAACAGGCACTACAGATTTTACCTCCAGGGGTCCAGTGTAATGTGGTAGGTCCGACACACACACACAGACACACACACACATTTTAACAGTACATATTTGAAATTTTCGGGTAAAAAATTCCGGACACCCTGTATAGCCCCTTCTAGTTGACTATGGAATACGGTAAAGTAAAGGTCTTTTCATCATATAGTGGCTTTTGTACAGCAACACTTACAGGAAGACTTGTATTTGGTTGAAGAGATATCAAGTTGTTTGTCATATTGCTGAAGAATAAAATAAAGCCACCAACCAGATGGTATCCCTATCTTACTTCACAGTGTTGACTGCATGGGGTCTGGGGGTGGACTCAAAATTATGTCTCATTACTTATTTGCAACCATGATTGTGACTGTGTCTGTGTTTGCCTTGTTGTGAGCAGTGGTAGTTTATACTTAGCTGGTACTGCAAGTGCATGCTCATCCAGAATATAGAATATTTTTGAGGTGTAGCTTAGATAACAGTACGAAAACACCTTTGGAAAAAGAGACTTTGTTGAAGTGATTTAAGTACACTATTTGTAAAGTCACCTGGAGGACTCAAGTGTCGAGTGGTGTTGTAATGGTATACTGTAGTGCATTTATTTGTCCAGTTCTTTTTAGTTACCAACTTCTTGAGTGATGTGTTGAATGATTTAAAAAGTGTATGTGTACATGATTATATTTTATTTGTTCAAAAACTTTTGTACAACACAATATTGACATTTTGTTGAAAAGTAGAACAGAGATTATGTAGTGTAGAGAATCTGTTATGTCAAACTAGCCTATTATAGCTATATAGACTCACCAAGTACAGTTGTGTTTGTAAGTTTGTGGTACATACAGACCAAGGAGTAGATGCTCAACTCCTTCCAATGCACAGTCAACTTTACCTTGTACAGAAATTTCTCTCCCTTTACCAACCCCAGTACTGACCCATGCCCCGGGTAAAGGTAACTCCTACTGGATGCCAAGGTACTGGCTTCTGGAAGGAGCTGAGCATTCCACCTTAAAATTCTAAAAGCTTGCTTGAGGAGGAACCTGTTGAGAAGGTGACCACCCCTCCTACCACCACACAGTTAAGGTCATATTTGGGAACAGTGTTATGGTGTGTCTGACAGCATCTTAGCCAGTTGTTTGTAACATGTTTCATCTGTTAGTATGTTGGATATTAGATGTTAATGAAAGCTCTGTACTGCTCCAGAGCTTCATAATATGAAATAAGTGTTGTATTCATATAGAAAATCTGATAAAAACCACAAATCACAAGATTTTTCTCTGCAATATTGTATTAGATTGTACAGTAGTATATTTAGGATGTCGTGGAATTTGGTGTACCGTTCAATACAACCGTTGGGTTTCTGAAGCTCCGGGCGCACCACAACACATTGTGTACATTGCAAGTAACCCTAAGGCCAGCGATTGAACCACATTTCAGATGACGCCTGATGCTAAAGGTGTACTTCAGAAGTATCAGAGTGAAGAAGCCGGTATTGGTTCCCTGTCCTCAGATGACTCCTCTTCCTCCCACCACCATCTCCACCCCGTTAATGGCCCCACTTCCTACACCAGTAGTTCACACACAGACATGAATGTGTGTTTTGTCTCCAGATCATTCGTTCACTAACTTGAGCGCTCATACCTCATACCTCTTACATCAACTTGTTCATTTACTTTAATGACTCTCACTCACCTACTTTTCATTGGCTTTCTAACTTGCTCATATACTCATATACTCACCAACTCATTTGCTGGTAGCTGACTCACATTCATTCACTCACATACACATTCATTTAATCATTCATTCATGTCATTATGAACACTTACACTCATTCCTTGGCTTTTGTTTACCTATGTATTCAGTTATATACTCAGCTGAGTAAATGACCAGTCATGTAGTTGGTCAGTCAACCAGCAAATATTCATTTATTGTACTCGCTTTCTGATTCATTCACTCAGTCATTCAGCTTTACCACTTTGTTTGTAGGATTTCCACATTATTTTTACTGATTTTTCAGTGACATGATTTTTTACAAGCTGTAATTGTACCTTGGCAGCATAAATTCCTGATTCCGTGTTATAAATTTTCACAACTACATAATTTATTATGAGACTAATGTAGTTGATCCTCATTTTACAGGTAACTGTATATTTGATAAATTATTAGCTTTGATATGTCATATGGATAGATTACACAAGACCTAAATTGGCCACATATGATAGACCATCCTAAGTAAAGTTTTTTGGGCTGATTCCACAGTCATATAGTATCTGATTAAAAGAAGTTGGAATGTGTCGAGACATATGACTGTAGTGTATGATGATTTTGTTGACAGAACTGTATCCATACATACTGCATTGTGAGGATTGAACCATGAAAAAGATATATTGATGGAGGATTTTGAAATGTTTGGTAATGATATCTTGTATTGTGTGGTTGGAAAGGAATGGAACTAAATGGATATGACTGAGAAATCTGCCCTTTTGTGTATATGATCTGGATGCACTCATTTACACTGCCCCCTGCACCATCTTCCACATGTCTGTCTCTCTCTCTTTTTTCTTTTATATTTGTTTATATGTTCCGACACTGGACTAGGCTTCATCAAGTCTGTTTCTGTGGCCGAGGTCAACTGCTGCTTTCACACACACACGTCACAACTTTCGGACTGGTACCCAGCCACAGAGGGAGGGAAGTGAGGGTATTTCCCAAATACTGCAGCTGTTATGGTACCAGTGAGGGTGTTTTACGATGTTCGGTGGCCTTATAGTTAGTGCTTGAAACTCAAATAGATTTACTATAGTCGTTGTATACTAACTTGTCTTCTCAGGTGTGGAAGCACCAGTCCGCACTGTTGCCACATTTCCCCTTTCTCTCGCTCTCGCTCTCCCTAATTTTGTCCTCTCTCACACCACTGGCAGCTTGAGAGATAACAGTGTTATATAAACTCATAATAAGGCTGCATAGTTTCAAACATTATCTGAATTTATGGGATAAAACAAGTATTTTGAACTTTGTATACCATGTATTACACTTGGCAACGTCTGTACTTGAAGCAGTGTTGCCTATACCACGTAGGCCTATCCCGCTATGTGTCAGCCCAGGTCAGTGACTCCAGGATCAACACACACAGGATCAACACACACAAGGTCGGCCAGATTGGTGAGGTCGCGGATGGGGGGGTAGTTTGGCGTGACGTCACGCTCGCCGCCTTGGTCCAGCCAAGTACAGGAAAGGTGAAGTGGAAGAATGCCAATATAGTGTGTGTGCAGTGTATGGCTGATTGAATACCAAAGTCAAAACAGCAGGCAGTGATATTAGATATTTTGGGTTTCCAAGAAATGCACATATCAGAGATGTGTGGATTAATTTGTGTCGTCGGGCTGATCCTATTAACCCCAAGCATGCAGTTTTTTGGTCAATTCACTTTACTAAGGATGACCACATTGATGACATGAAAAGTCGTTTACTTGGGATTGCAAGTCCAAAGAACAAGAGACTGCTGAAAGAAGATGCCGTTCCATCCTTACACCTGCATAAACGTAAGTAACACTTTTAAAAATGTTTTACATTTATAGATATGCTAATGTCGATAAATGCGAAAGGATTTGTTTCAAGGAAAAATGAGGAGGATTACATTCACATGCTACATAATTCGGTTTCTACTGCAACTCTTCACTAATTCCCAATAATGAATATTAATGGATGCCTTGGAGGGGAAATCTGCTTGTATCTTGGTAAATGGTTAGGAATAGAAAACATGCGCTATCGTTTTCCTACATCTGTACATCTGTTACCAAGGATAATAGACTATAAAGGATAGTCCACTACAACGTCACAGTGATGACGTCGTAGATATCCGTGACGTCACGGGAGGCTCAGTCGCTAGCTGGAGCACAAACCTTGCCCGCATACTATGTAAAGTATGAGGCATAAAGATTATATCAGCTCATATTAATCGAAATAATGAATTTCTTGGTAGCTGCACCTTGGTAGGTTATAAATATAAGAAGCATACTGATATAATGGCAATTGTAGAACTCGACAGTAGTTGTTGAAATAGAATAATGGACTATAAAACTGAAGGCCTTTCACGACCAAGATTGATATCGTCGCGTTCGCATCTCTAAACCCATATTTGTACAATAATTACTAATCTTTGGTGTCTTTGTACTCCACACAATTAAAATTGATCATTATAACTTAAAGTAAATGTGTTTGTAGTGTGTTGTCATCAATAGATATTCAGTGAAGCCAGGAAAGATCTCTACCACTGGCCACTGGTGCGTGACCGTGTGTCGTATACTATACTCGCCAGAAGTAGGTCTACAGTAATGTACCAATGTACTTGGTATTGGCTACTCTATAGTATTGATAATAGGGTCTTGATTTAGACTGACAATAGGTTGTGTTTAATAATACTTATTTTAGTATTTCCAACTGCCCCACTTCCGAAAATTGCCCTGAATAGGTCCGAAGAATTTGGTCCGAAAAAAAACCTGATTAGGTCAGAAGAATGTACCATTCACTTTTATAAACTGCTTCCACCTCCAATTATTTTCAAAAGTAGAAAAATAATTATTAGGAATATTAATATATAGTACTGTATGTTGAATGTGATTTATTATCATATACTGTACCTTACAGTGCCCTGAATAGGTCCGAAAAATACCCTGATTAGGTTAGAAGAATGTATCAGTTAGGTCAGAAGAAAGCACCATTCACTTATAAATTGTTTAACTCCACCTCAAATTATTTTCATAAGTAGAAAAATAATTATTAGGAATATGAATACATAATAATGAAATACTAACACAATCAGTCCATCAGCATATTCACAGTGGAATTGCATATTTTCTAGAAAAATTATAATCTAATGTTAATTTTATCAAAAATATATAGATCATTGCCATATATATAAAGAAAAAATATATTGCTATTATAATTTACATAATACTGTAGTATCACAGTCAGTCCATGAATATAATCACTTCGGAATTGCACAGGTTTGGAAATTGTAAAAATAAAATTAATTTCTGTCACGATACAATTATAAAACATTGTTATATATATAAAGCAAAACTATATTGTGACGGGAAATTAAGATTATCAATGTGTTATTAGTTAAGTCTATTAGTTAAGTCTATCATTAGTCTATCATCCTTGTCTGTTACCATGTGTAATGTTATGCCATGTGGCAAGGGAGAAAGAGGTACGGAATATTAATTTTGTGGGGAACTGTACCAGGTATCCTTAATTGTGATTATAACAAGGTTTTCAGAGCAACATCTTGCCAAAGTAAAGGCGTTTACTATCAAGTTAAAGTAAAACAAAATGTGTGTGTGTGTTGGTTTGGGTGCGGCCAGATGGATTAGCTCTTTAATTAAAAGCTTTCTGATTCCCTCGGGACCAAAACACACATGTCTGTGAGGGTGCGGCCCAGTGATGCCTCAAATACACACCTTTTCACCCTCAAATTAAAAAAGCTGAACTTCAAATTTAATAGATGACTTTCAATTTAAAAGAAACTGATGACTTTCATATTAAAAAAACTGACTTTCATTATAATAAAACAGAACTTCATATTAAAAAAAGTGAACTTCATATTAAAAAAAGTGAACTTCATATTAAAAAACTGAACTTCATATTAACACCACCTGTCTTGTCACTCTCACTCCACTCTCATTTCACTCACTCCACTCTCATTTCACTCACTCCACTCTCATTTCACTCACTCCACTCTCATTTCACTCACTCCACTCTCATTTCACTCACTCCACTCTCATTTCACTCACTTCACTCTCATTTCACTCACTCCACTCTCATTTCACTCACTCCACTCTCATTTCACTCACTCCACTCTCATTTCACTCACTCCACTCTCATTTCACTCACTTCACTCTCATTTCACTCACTCCACTCTCATTTCACTCACTCCACTCTCATTTCACTCACTCCACTCTCATTTCACTCACTCCACTCTCATTTCACTCACTTCACTCTCATTTCACTCACTCCACTCTCATTTCACTCACTCCACTCTCATTTCACTCACTTCACTCTCATTTCACTCACTCCACTCTCATTTCACTCACTCCACTCTCATTTCACTCACTCCACTCTCATTTCACTCACTCCACTCTCATTTCACTCACTTCACTCTCATTTCACTCACTCCACTCTCATTTCACTCACTCCACTCTCATTTCACTCACTTCACTCTCATTTCACTCACTTCACTCACTCCACTCTCATTTCACTCACTTCACTCTCATTTCACTCACTCCACTCTCATTTCACTCACTCCACTCTCATTTCACTCACTCCACTCTCATTTCACTCACTCCACTCTCATTTCACTCACTCCACTCTCATTTCACTCACTCCACTCTCATTTCACTCACTCCACTCTCATTTCACTCACTCCACTCTCATTTCACTCACTCCACTCTCATTTCACTCACTCCACTCTCATTTCACTCACTCCACTCTCATTTCACTCACTCCACTCTCATTTCACTCACTCCACTCTCATTTCACTCACTCCACTCTCATTTCACTCACTCCACTCTCATTTCACTCACTTCACTCTCATTTCACTCACATTTCACTCACTTAACTCTCATTTCACTCACTTCACTCTCATTTCACTCACTTCACTCTCATTTCACTATCATTTCACTCACTCCACTCTCATTTCACTCACTTCACTCTCATTTCACTCACATTTCACTCACTTCACTCTCATTTCACTCACTTCACTCTCATTTCACTCACTTCACTCTCATTTCACTATCATTTCACTCACTCCACTCTCATTTCACTCACTTCACTCTCATTTCACTCACATTTCACTCACTTCACTCTCACTTCACTCTCAATTCACTCACTTCTCTCATTTCACTCACTTCTCTCAATTCACTATATAATTCGGTTTCTACTGCAACTCTTCACTAATTCCCAACAATGAATATTAATGGATGCCTTGGAGGGGAAATCTGCTTGTATCTTGCCAAAGTAAAGGCGTTTACTATCAAGTTAAAGTAAAACAAAATGTGTGTGTGTGTGTGTGTGTGTGTTGGTTTGGGTGCGGCCAGATAGATTAGCTCTTTAAAAGCTTTCTGATTCCCTCGGGACCAAAACACACATGTCTGTGAGGGTGCGGCCCAGTGATGCCTCAAATACACACCTTTAGTGAAGAGTTGCAGTAGAAACCGAATTATGTAGTGAAGTGAGTGAAATAAGAGAGAAGTGAGTGAAGGGAGAGTGAGAAGACAGGTGGTGGTGTTAGAGTGAGAGTAAGTATTATTGACAGTGGAATAGGCTTACCAATTTTTTTAATATGATGTTCAATTTATTTTAATTTGAAGTTCGTCTTTTTAAATTAGAAGTTAATCTTTTTTAATTTGAGGGTGAAAAGGTGTAGAGACACCTATTAAATAAATCATACTTTACTTTATGTAAACGTTTGAGGAAGGACCTAAAACTTTATGCGAAGGGGAAATGCAACAGTATGGGGAAGGGTGACACTCAGATATTCATATGTATGTATGTACCCTACATCACACATGCCTTTTCCAACATTTCAAGTATCAGTCAGCTGGATATATCTGTGACAAGGAATGAGAGGATGGACAGGCGAGGACGTAAGAGAGCAGTGGATGTGATGCTGTATGATTCTAGTAGTAACATTGAATTGGACCAAGGAAATACTACAACAGAAAAGACGAATGACCCAGTTGAGAGACATAATGATACAGCAATAGACAATGTGCAAGGTATTGTAAAAGGGGTTGAAAATTCTTGTAACAAATGTCAAGAAACTCAGAAAGAAATGGTGACACTATTAAAGGAACTTCAAACAGAGGTTCAACAGTGGAAAGAGAAATACAATGACTTGAAAGAGAGTGTCAGTGAACAAGAAATAAATAATAAGGTTCAAACAAAAGTCAGCCAAATTTTGCAGCCATTTTTTAGTGACACACAAATCAATATTATCATAAATAATAAGAAAAGTGTGAAGTATTGGCCTGACGAGGATATAGCATCAGCCATGACACTGAGAAGTTTAAGCCCTAAATGTTACAAGTATCTGAAGGACTTTAAAGGTTTCCCTTTGCCATGTGTAAGTACACTCAAAGATAGATTAAAAGAGATTAAATGTGAGCCAGGATTGTTATCATCTGTACTGTCTCTTATGAGGTCACAGGCCCCTACTATGGAACTAAAAGAAAAACTTACAGTCCTGTCATTTGATGAAATGAGTATTGCCAGTCGGTGGAGTTATGTTGGAGAACAGACGAAACCTTAATTTCAAAAGAGGAACAGGGAAAGTGTTAGGTGTGTCCAAGAAGGAGTGGATAAAACTTTGGCTAATGATATAAAAAAGTATTCTAAGGGTCATATTCTTATCAAGAACTATTATATTTGAAAGCACACCGAGTTCAGTGCATGAAATTTATGTATGATACAAGCTAATGTATTTGTTCAGGGGAACATATTTAACAGATTTGCACATTTAGGTATGAAGTTAATTTAAATTCAAACATTAATTTGCACCCGACTCTCAAAACCAAACTACTAACAAACTGAATCAGTCTTGATAAAAGTATGAAATAAGATTAGGTTTCATATGCTAAATTATTTACAAAGATTTCATGAAAGAGATACCAATTTTTTTTCTATTTTTCTAAAGAATGGTGTTCTATTCCTTCTCTTAAATTAAAAAAATGATCTTACCTTGATATTGTATCTGTTCATATGTATCATTTTTCAAACTAAAATGTTCTCCTCTTTGGACAGCCTTTGTTTTGTGTGCAGTTTTTACTCTTTTTAATACAATTAGATGGTTATAGTAAGAAATATTTCCACATTGTAGTAAAAAGAACAGTATGTTGAAGAAGCTTTCCTTGTTTTGCCCAATGCAACTCATTACTGTACAACTGTATATCTTTTTGTGCTTGTGGGTGTTTTTCTTATCATCTTCATATTCATGTCATTGTGAATAACCTGCTTCGAAACTATGTATAGTTTGCTAACAAGTCCTTGCACCCATAACAGCTGACAAAACAGCTTGCAACTTAAGGGGGTGTGGGAGTAGGGGACAGGCTTGGGGGTGTGTGGGAGTAGGGGACAGGCTTGGGGGGGAGTTGGTTTTTTGGGGGGGTCGGGGGGTGTGTGTGCTGGAATAGGGGGATAGGCTTGGTGGGTGGGTTAGGGAGGTGCAGGAATAGGGGACATGCTTTCTACCTACCTCAAGCCTGTCCCCCTATTCCTGCACCCCCCAAGCCTGTCCCCTACTCCTACCCCCCCTTATTTTCATGTGTTATTTTCTGTTGCATTTTACATTGGTACATTATTTGTGTTTGTATGATAATTGAAATAATGTTAGTACAGTATGCAGTAATGATAATGCTACAATGGTTTTATGTTCAATTGATTTGCTGTACTTAAATGAACATACTTTTATCATCTTCACAATATTTATAATTATATATATATATATTTTTTATGATGATATGTTCATTAGTTGTATTAATTCAGGATGTATCTATATGATGTTATAAATACATTGCTTTATGAATTCATAAAAGATCTCTTGATAAAGGTGATAAAAATGATGCTATTGATTCCTACATATTGTGCCATAGAGGAATACTTGAGATGAGGAGTTTCATTTGTGGCATATTATGGAGGAATTTGTGGTCTCCATTTCACATGCTTCGTAATGGGCCCTTACAATACTCCCAAGGGGATTTCTAAAGGGGTAAGTGCTTTGTGATCACCACCTCCTTGCGTCCTTCACCTCCCCAGAAATCTGTCAACGAGGAATCTTGAATGGACGACGACAGCTTCTTTGAGTTGCTGTCAAGATTCCAGAGCAAACAGATGGATGACCAGCGTTCCACCCTCTCCCTCGACAACCACAGAGAGAGCAACAACACCGCTGCACCCATCAACACCGAAAAACGCAGCAGACCACTGATGGAACGAAGCAACAGCAGCCAAATGGAACACAAACCCCCAACCAGTGCCACAACAGCAACCAGGTGGCTCTCTCTCCTCCACTGGTCCCACCAATGGCACTTCCACACCCTCTGACTTGGCTGCAAGTGAGTACCTGTTAATCCCTTTCACTCTTCCTTTCTTGTTATCATTGTGTGACCTTGTGAATGATTATTTTCCTTTTTTATTATGGTTTGATGTCTTTATTTTTTTTAGTAAATTAGTAATTTGTATGAATTAGTGAGTCGATGATATTTTAGAAATGAATGATTAGTAATGAGTCCATGTTACGTAACGATTTTATACAGTCCTTATATCTAATTATCTTTTCATTAGTGGGATGAGAGAATTAGGAAGGGAAGAGATTAGGAAAGCAATAGGCAAGTTGAAGATGGGAAAGGCACCGGGGGTAGATGGGATAACTGCTGAAATGTTAAAGTATGGGGGGGAGGTAGTGGTGGAGTGGATGTTGTATATATGCACATTGGCTTGGAGGCAAGGAGAGGTGCCAGAGGATTGGAGGAGGGCTATTATTGTACCGTTGTATAAGGGGAAGGGGAGTAAGGAGGAGTGCGGTAGCTATAGGGGAATAAGCCTTCTTAGTGTACCGGGGAAGGTGTATGGGAAAGTTTTAACTGAAAGACTGATGGAAGTAACAGAGAGTAAAGTTAGTGAGGTGCAGGGAGGGTTCAGAAAGGGTAGAGGGTGTGTGGACCAAATATTTGCATTAAAATCAATAGTGGAGAAATATTTTGGGAAAGGTAGGAAGCTGTATGCTGCCTTCATGGACTTGGAGAAGGCATACGATGGGGTGGATAGGAGAGCTATGTCAGAGGTGTTGAGAGTATAAATTATGATAGTGATAGAGTGACGACGAAGGTAATCTTGAAATCTCTTCCAGCATGATTCGTATTGCTGCACCAAAGATTTATGGTGTGCCTTCAGCATCTTGCCCACTGTGTCTTGTGAGAACTGGTAAAAACTCCAAGCGTGTAGACGCAGTGACGCTTGAAACGGTGGGTATGAGCCTGGGGACGTCTCGTGGTGCGGATGATAGGTGTCTGTTGACCTCTCGTGTCATTCTTCTGTGTTTTAGTCGTCCCAGGGGAATCGCGGGTGCTATGAAGTTGAGGCCCCCTAGCAACGATTCCCACTGGCGGCGAGAGAAAGTACGGGAGAAATACGCCCCCCCGTACCAAGGCCGCTTGAATACTATTCAAGCGGCCTTGCCCCGTACCTGGTTCGAATCCACGAGTAAACGTCTGGGATTTTCAGAGGTGAACTGGGTCCAGCTCTGTCGTCAATTATCCTGGCTACGCCGACACGTCAAGAAAATATCCCCTACATCGTCGTCAACTCACACCATAGAAGATGCCAGACCATATTCCAAGATGCTGTGAGTGACGGTGTAGCTGCTCTCCCCTGATAGTGATGTGTATAAATAAGGTGTGGGTCATCTAGTGTGTGTGTGTGTGTGTGTGTGTGTGTGTCCTCTTCTCTCCTGTATAGGGACGTGTATAAGTAAGGTGTCGTCATATAGTGTGTGTGTGTGTATAAATAAGGTGTGGGTCATCTAGTGTGTGTGTGTGTGTCCTCTTGTCTCCTGTATAGGGACGTGTATAAATAATGTGTGGTCATCTAGTGGGACAGAACAGAAGCTACGGTACCAACATCACCACGAAGCTCCACTACTGTCTCATCTGGTGCGACACCCAGTAATCTCGGGGCCTCACAAGAGTCACGGTATACTTAAAGCCTACAGCCCCGAGGTTGAGGTATAGAAAAAAAAAAAAACTGGCGGAGGATCCAGCGGGCATTGTCTGGGGCGAGCGAGAGGGTGGCCGAAATAAAGTCCCACTCTATCCCTAACCAACATAGCTTGCATGTGGAGATAAGAGAGGATTTGGGGATGTTTATAAGAAACCCCATCTCCCCTAACACCCTCATCGCTACTGCCACGTTGGTTGATACCTGCTCCTTGGAGGGGGCGTGTATCAACCAATCGTTCAGTGAGAGTGGGGACACCCTCCTCCGCCACTAATCTCATGAGCTTGGTAAAAACTCGAGGGGCAAGCGAAAATCCGAAAGGAAGTTTGGTGAACTGAAATGTCTCGGTCCCCACCTGAAACTCAAGAAAGCGGCAAACCCGAGGGTGGATCGGAACATGCCAGTAAGTGTCCAGTGACGCAAACCAGTCTTCCTTTCGGAGGACTGTGCGAACCTGAGCCACTGATACCATCTTGAAGTGTTGAGGCTTCAAGAATTTGTTCAGAGCGCTCAGGTCCATCACTAGTCTCGTCTTGGCCGAGTTTTTCTTGGGAACAGTGAATAGGCGGGATAGAAATAGCTTTCCTCTCGCTGGCTCCACTATCCCTTTCTCCCGCATTTCCCTCACGTGTGGGACGACCGAGGGTGACACCTTGGAGGACATGGGGGGCAGACGTAGTGGCTAGGAAAGAAAGTCAAGTGTAAGACAATTGTCTAAAATGTGAAAAACGCCTCGGGAATTGGGAGAAGCGAAAAGAATTTTTTAGTACTCGTAATAATATATGATTAATTCCCATTATCACACAAATTTAATCAAGAAATTAAAATGGGAAATAAAACACATTGGAACTGTAATACCTGGCCAGGATAGACCTTATTTGACTAGCCTCGCTGCCCATCCGTGGGTGGTGTTGGCCAGGCTGCCGTCCACCCCGTCAGACACACCCGGGATGGTCCATTATGTGGACAGGTCCTTGGTGGGATAGTTGGAGGTGTGCTTGGGGCGACGATATGGTCTGGCAGGCTGCTGTCTCCCATGAAAGGGCTGCTGTCTAATTCTGTTGGTAAGCTGGGCTGATGGGCGAGGGTAGAATTGTCTCTGTTGTCTCGCAGGCTGGTGTGTTTATAATGATAGTGTGTGTGTGTGTGTGTGTGTGTGTGTGTGTGTGTGTGTGTGTACAAAGACTATTATTAGTATTATTATATTACAGACATGATGTGTGGATGGAGTGTAATACTAGTGATGGTGGTGATGGTGTTGACTCTCACACCAGTGGTCCCATTGATGCTCGTAGACGTACTGGTAAGTTGGCTCATTATTGTTTGTTACTATGTGTGTGTGTGTGTGTGTGTGTGTGTGGGTGGGTGTGGGTGTGCAAAAAAGAGAGAGAAAGGAAGAAGGATATCTGTGTGTGTGTGTGTGTGTGTGTGTGTGTGTGTGTGTGTGTGCAAAACCGAGAAAGGAAGGAAGAAGGATGTTTGTGTGTGTGTGTGTGTGTGTGCAAAACAGAGAAAATACCCAATATTAAAAACCTCACTAACAACTTTCCTCTCTCACCAGAATGTCCCGCCTACAACCAGTCCTCCATGGTGTCTCGACAACCAATAGAGATGAACAAAATTGGTGAAGGTGTCCTGGAGGCTCGCTTTCAGTTGTTGTCTCCACCTGATAATAATACCACGTGGGGGACAAGTCTCCACATTATGAATCAAGAGAATAAACAAACTTTGGCAAGACTTGACATCGATCACATTACCGGACCTAATAACCAAGTCAACATTAAGTGTTCCTGTACCGATACTAATAAGAATGATCTTTCCAGTGTCAGTACCATCACAGGACCAGACGTCATCACCAACCTGGCACTTCGCGTTGGGTGTTGGCATCTTTATCAGGACTACTGGAAGGAGATTACCTACCCATTGTCATTCACCAGCTTCAAGTGGAAAAAACAACCTAAACATTTCAAGAAGAAGGTCAGTTGTACTCTTTATTAGCAATTCATACATGTAAAATCATGACAATTATTATCATAACCTAACCTAACCTAACCTAGCTTAGCCAACTCTAACCTAACCAAACCTAACTTAACTTAACTTTACCTAACTAAACCTTACTTAACCAAACCTGATCTATTCTAACCAAACCTTACCTAACCAAAGCTAATCTAACCTAACCTAACATAAAATAACTTAACCAAAGCTTACCTAACCAAACCTAATCTAACTTAACCTAACCAAACCTAACCAAAACTGCTGTAACCTAATATATAGTAACCTAAGCTAACCTAACTATTACCAGATGAATATAATAATGATGTAAATACTGATGTGTGTTATTATTTCAGGGAGGAGAGTGTTGGGTGGAGTTGTCGACTAACAATGATGATGATGAGGAGGAGGAACCAATATTGGACCTCAAGTGTCCCTACGACCTACCAGAGTTCCCACAACTCCAACTGACAGTCAAGTGTCCACCAGATGATGTGGAACAATGTGCAACCATCAACTACTGCAACACCAGTTAGTCTAATCCATCAACTTATCATTATAATTTATTACTTAATTAAATTATATACTATATTAGTATTATATTTTTATAGCACTAATAATGAATGAAAAGTTATTGACAACTATCAATTAAATATCAATATAAGAAAATTAAGCACGTAACACCAAGGTAAGGAGGTTATACACTTGTGGTCCAGGATAATAGACTAAGCCTGTCCCCCTACTCCTGCACCCCCCTAAACCCCCCACTAAGCCTGTCCCCTTCCTCCCACATTCCCAAAATTCCCCCAGCCTGTCCCCTACTCCTGCACCGTCCTAATATATATGGCACCATATAAAATTAAAGGTAATGTGTATGTGTATTTGTTGTCCATCAGAGAGTGAAGCCACAACAGTGAACAACCCAACACACTGTGACGTAATGAATATACCACACCTACGGGGCTACAAGGAACCACTACAATACCACCACCACTACTACAACAACAACAACACACTGTGACGTAATGAATATACCACACCTATGGGGCTACAAGGAACCACTACAATACCACCACCACTACTACAACAACAACAACAACAACAACACACTGTGACGTAATGAATATACCACACCTATGGGGCTACAAGGAACCACTACAATACCACCACCACTACTACAACAACAACAACAACAACAACACACTGTGACGTAATGAATATACCACACCTATGGGGCTACAAGGAACCACTACAATACCACCACCACTACTACTACAACAACAACAACAACAACACACTGTGACGTAATGAATATACCACACCTATGGGGCTACAAGGAACCACTACAATACCACCACCACTACTACAACAACAACACACTGTGACGTAATGAATATACCACACCTATGGGGCTACAAGGAACCACTACAATACCACCACTACTACTACAACAACAACAATAACACACTGTGACGTAATGAATATACCACACCTATGGGGCTACAAGGAACCACTACAATACCACCACTACTACTACAACAACAACAATAACACACTGTGACGTAATGAATATACCACACCTATGGGGCTACAAGGAACCACTACAACACCACCACCACTACTACAACAACAACAACAACAACACGATGATGATGATGATGATGGAGGTGGTGCTGGAGGCAGAGTTCGTCCTCACACCTCCACTAAGCACTAAGTATGACAACACTGTAGGACTGGAGATTAGTACTCCAGATATTCCTAATACCCCTGTGGGATGGATAACCTTCCAACGCTATCCATCTGCTGGTAATGAGTATCTGGGGTTCACTTGTCTCCAGGATTATATTGGTCGTGTGTTGACTCCCTGGAATATCACACCAGCACACAACACCATCAGTATCATACCCAAGGTAAGCCTCTCTCTCTCTCTCTCTCTCTCTCTCTCTCTCTCTCTCTCTCTCTCTCTCTCTCTCTCTTTATTTATTTATTTTATTATCTTTCCCTCTTTATATTTTCATTCTCTCTCTCTCTCTCTCTCTTTATTTATTTTATTATCTCTCTTTATTTTTTTATTCTCCCCCTCTCTATCTCTCTCTCTTTCTTCGTAAGGTGATAATTATGTTATGTTGGTTATGTAAGATTAAGGG
>JAWZYT010002315.1:0-21387 GCA_034508575.1 Petrolisthes manimaculis
ACCATCACCATCACCACCACCACCACATCACCATCACCATCACCATCACCATCACCACCACCAGACATCCACAAACACAGGCTCCCTCTCCTGAAGCACCTCATTCACGTCCATCCAAGAGTCCTTCACCAGCCAATACTTAGGATCAGCAGCAAACACAGGGTCAATAACAGACTCCCACTACCAAAACATTGCAATGGTCAAATCCCTTCGCTCAAAGCATCCTTAGGGCTACAACATCTCATGGGGCCAAAACGTAATAAGTAGAAAAACATTCGAGGACAATCAACCTCAGCTTTAATGTAAAACCATCTCTTCCATTTACCAATTAATTTGACATTTAGATGTTTTTGGAGGCAACTGTACCTACACCGTTTAGTCCTTAAGCAAGCCGTAGTTTTAAAAAATTTGAGGGCCCTTACTGGAGCTCTATGAATTCTCCAAACTACTCCAGGCAACAGATTCCCTATTCGAAACACTGAAGCGTTTTGTGCCTGGATTATTTGGAGGGTTCATAGAGCTCCAGTTAGGGCCCTCAATTTTTTTTAAACTACGGGTGTAAGTATGTTATATCCTTAGGACTAAACGACATCTTGGATCAAAACATTCAATGGATCAGATTAATGACCGAACCCACGTATATCTTTCGACCGATTTCACAGCAGATTTGTTTTGCTTCCCGACCCACAGCATTCCAATCCTATATAGTGTCACCAAAAGGTTCATCATTTCATTATCCACCACTACATATATCAAGCAATTCAAGAAACATGTGACTCTTATATAATTCAGTGCTCAAATCATCATAACTTCAGTTGTAAATCACTTCGCATTTCTTTCGACTCGAGATGCTTACAAATTGACCATGAACGGCTGTGAAATCGTCCCTTGTACACCAGAGGACAGAGCTTGAAATCACATTACATTCGGACGTGTGACGATCCCAGTTAAATATAAACACTTTATGATGGGACCAGGATTACTAGGCTAGTCTACCTATTTCTTCAAGGTTCCTTTGACATGTATTTTTTTTTTTTTTTTTTTTTTTGAAGGGGGAGCATTGTCATATATCGGCGTTTAGCACAATCATAATTCATATTTTGTCTTTATCACTGCCGTGGCATCTGAATTTTCATATACTATTCCTTTATTTGGATTACTACTTATGGTCTCATCGATGTCTCTTTTCTGTGTGGTCGTTGTAATGCCGTCAACACCGGAAATGAGTCACAATCCTATATGTGATGGAGTTGAGATATTTGTCCTTCAACTCCTTCCAATGAACGACCTCCAAAAATTATGCGAAATTATAATTGTTGATCTCTGTAATAATGGTGGCTAAATTAATTTGAATGGCTGACTTTCGTTTGCCTGATGCACTAAATTGGAACGTGACCCTCCATATGCCTGTGTGTGTGTGTGTGTGTGTGTGTGTGTGTGTGTGTGTGTGTGATATTGCAAAGGAACCATTCGTCTTCAATTCACCCACAAAATCACCAACCCTAACCTCCCCTCCTTAAAAAAAATCCCTCGGTTATTTACCTAATAGATTTGACCAACACCTGCCTGACACACTGGTGCAAAACTGAGTACACTTCATGTTTTTTTATTTTTTTATTCCTCCGCGATCAAATCATCGGAGCGTCACGGATTGACCAAATTGCATCGTTTTTGTTCAAGACCGGGGACACTGCTCGTATTCGGAGTCGAGATAACGGCATTAGAACACACACACACACACACACACACACAAACACACACACACACACACTCACACACACACACACACACACAGACAAATCAAGTTATCAGGGAAAGACTTTAAGCTCACCCTGTATTTCCATCTATTAAATGCCGTTTGTGTGTGTGTGTGTGTGTGTGTGTGTTGTTGTTGTTTAGTATTTTTTTTCTACTTTATCTCGCACTGTTTCTCACGTTCTGGTTCCCATCCCTCCATCCCCAAACTACTCACTCACTATCCCCGGGGCAACACACACACAGTCCTTCCATCCATCATCACGCCCACTCATGCCCTCGGCTCCATTCCCAACTTTCCCATCCAGTCTCACTTGTCTTTATCTCCTCTTACCCTTTCTTCCTTCCATTCAACTCCGATCTCTCTCTCTCTCTCTCTCTCTCTCTCTCTCTCTCTCTCTCTGTATATATATATATATATATATATTTGTATTCAACATCCTAATAATGCCCCTTCCTCCTTTTCCCAGTTAGTCAGTTAATCAGTGTCTGCTTCACCTCTCCCTCCCTCCTCCTTTCCTTGCCTGCCCGTCCCACTCTCGTCTACCCCATCATCTACTCTCCTCAGTGTTTACTCATCTCCATACCTTCCTAACTCTCTGGTAATTGTAGCCTTTCAGTGCTGCCCCTCATCACCCCCTCCCCCCCTCTTTCTCTTTCTCTCTCTTCACGCTTTCTCTACCAATGCTTTATTATTCATCTTTCCTCCTTGTATGTACCTATCTTGTTATCCCATCTATTTCCCTCATTTTCTTCCTTTCGCTACAAATATATCACCCACTAGCTTTTCGTTTTCTTTCCTTCTTTTCATACTTTTTTTACAACTACCTGTTTTCATATTATTATTTAGTTTGCATTTTCCTCTTTATATTCTTTCCCATTCACTTCACTCACCCCATTCCTTCTATTTTTCCTTTCCTTCTCAATTGTCTCTCTTCTTTCATTCCCTTTCCAATCTTTCCCCTTACATCTGTCTCACCTTCCTTTCCACTTTCTCTAACTTCCCTTAACCCTACCTCCCATACCCTTGCCCTTCCTCCTCCTCCCCTACCCCTACCCATCTCATAACTTTGTCTCGTGTACTTACTTATTCAGTCATATGTTTACCCTACCCTTTCCCTCCCTTTAACCTCCCCTCCCCCTTCCCCTACCACATCCCGTCCAATTTACCTTTTCTTGCCCCCACTTCCCATCCATCCATCCATCCCTCCAGCCTCCTTCCTCATTCCTTCACGGGGCGTACTTCCTCTATCTACTGTAACCTGCCACACCTCCGTCCCTGCCCCCTCACTGCCCCTTCATTACACCTTCCCTACCCTCTCCTCCAGCTTGCCACACCTGTATCTCTGCCCTGCTATACTCCCGTTCATTCCCCTCCCTTAATTCACTGCCACACCCCAATCCCTCTCCCTGCCACACCCAAATCTCTGTCTCTGCCACACTACTATCTCTTTCTTTGCCACACTACTATCTCTGTCCCGTCCTCTTCCCTGT
Organism: Petrolisthes manimaculis; assembly: GCA_034508575.1. Classification (NCBI taxonomy): domain Eukaryota; kingdom Metazoa; phylum Arthropoda; class Malacostraca; order Decapoda; family Porcellanidae; genus Petrolisthes; species Petrolisthes manimaculis. The sequence continues at coordinate 3,250 of JAWZYT010002315.1, forward strand.
CCCTGTACTCTTCTCTCCTTCCCTGTTTGTAATGCCCAGGACCTGTTCATACTTTGCTACTGTATCTGCTTCTATATTACCCTAAGGTCCCCACAGTGCCCCGTGTTCACTAGACAACTGTTTTTATTCATTACGTCTCGAGATGAATTATAATATCTTCCGACGGACCTATCCCACAGTCGTACACAACAACACACTAGTAAGCAACCAAATGAAGGACTATGGACTTTCTAACTTTATAACTAAGAGATTAATTTTGACGATAGAACTCTGTAACTCCTCATGGACAATGGTGAATATTGTGGTGCCTCCTGCTGGTGTTTAGGAAGAGTTATATATGTGATTCGTTTGTCCATCTATGTTTATCTGTCTGTTGTGTGTCTTTCTTTCTGTTCGTCTGTTTGTGCACGTGTCTGACTTTTATCAGTCTTTTGGCGTAGTTCTTTCTACACTTCTAAGTTACTGCCTTCACTTTCATTCCCCCTTCCCATTCCCACTCCCCCCCCGACTACACCACCTCCACCTTTCATCCCCAGTCACTCTCCCTCCTTCCCTACGTCCCTCCCTGCCACCTCCACCTTTCATCCACAGTCACTCTCCCTCCCTCCCTGCCTGCCTCCCTGCCACCTCCCCCTTCCCTTCCCTTCCCCTGCCAATGAGACGTCTGGAGGCAGCGTGCACCTGTGGATGGGTATAGTGGTGGTGGATGTTGAACAGGTCAGCCTCCTGCCTTAATGTTGCTCTCAGATTATACCTTCCCGCCCGTTGGAATGTCGGCGGCTCGACCCTCTCCACTCATCTCTTTCACCCTCTCTTTCTCTCCATTTTTTTCTCTCTCTTTTTTTGCGCTCTCTCGATACTGCACCTCTTTAGTTTCTTCGTCTTCCTATTCCTCTCTCTCTCACCCTCTCTTTCTCTCTTTTTTTTCTCTCTCTCCTTTTGTGTTTATTTCACTCATTATCTATTCATCTATCTATTTACCTATCTATTTATCTATTCGTCTACCTATTTATTATTAATCTTAACTCAATCTCCTACTTGTATATTTTTCACGTTTTTTTTTTATACCACTAATCATTCCTTCACTCCACAAGTTTCACACATTTTATTTAGTTTAGTTCTCTTTAACCGATGCAGAAAGCTCCAAAAAATATGACACACACACACACACACACACACACAGAAGATCAAAAATATATAAAGAATTGGACCGACCTCAACAAAATAATAACGTTACTATAACCCTTTCACGCACGGTTGACGCACCTTTCACTCAATACTTGAAAATAAAATACTCAGAAACATTTTGATTAAGTGAAAGTATTGTATAAGTGAAAGAATTGTATAAGTGAAAGAATTGTATAAGTGAAAGAATTGTATAAGTGAAAGAATTGTATAAGTGAAAGAATTGTATAAGTGATAGAATTGTATAAGTGAAAGAATCGTATAAAACTGTATATTAAAAAGCAGATCAAGTTATTAAATGAACGTATAGTTACGTTCAATTGTCCTGTTAACACCTTCCAATGATAAATTATATTCGATATTAAATTCGATAAATTATAAGAAGCTAAAAAAGTAGTTGGTCTCTGTAATATTGGTTCACTCAAATGGTTCACTTTCATTCACCAAAGACCGGACTTTTGATCGTGACTGTACTGTACCGTATTTATACCATATTATGTTGGCCCCAGGGATCCATTTTTAGTACTTCTTTTCTTATTACGATTTAGTTCTGCTGCTGTTGATTTTTTGTTGGTTGATTCCGTAGAAACTTGGGATGGTAGGCTACTGTGTTGATTGTGAAGTGAACTCTAAATAGGAGTTATCTATTATGGGGAAGTGAAAGGGGTTACTGATTCTTCTTCTATGCCATTAATCACCTCTCCTCTCCCCTTCTCAACCCCCACCCCATGTACCCACCATCACCTCTCCTCTTTAAAGGGAATTCCTCTGTATGAAATTATAATTATCATAGGGGTATGTGTTTGGGGATGTAGGTAGACTTCAGTTTGGCACACAACAGGTTTCTTTCCTTAATTAATAGGTTAGTAGAAGTGAATTAATTCCCTTTACGTGTTTGTCCAGCCAGCCGGAAGCTAATATCGAGAAGGATTTCATGGTCTTAACCCTCCCAGCTGGAAATTACACTCCTCATAAAAGAATTATATATAGTTATGGTCTTCTCTCTAGTCCTCCTCCTATTATTCCTCTTATTTTCCCTCGTTATCTTCTTCTTACTTTTTACTTCCTCTATTTTTGAAGTTTTACAAGAGTGTGATACTTTGTAATGAGGTAGTATTATGCAATGTAATAATAGACCTTCTTGCTGTAGTTTGTTCACAGTAGTAACTAGACTAGAAGAGTGTTCTGAACATTATTGTTTATGATTCCGATTACACAGGAAATAGTAACCTGGCAGTTCTTTACAGCGATACCAGTACAACAGGTTTGAGATAGACATCAGTGTGAGGCTGTGACGTTTTATATACCGTCCCTGACACGCTACCAGAGTCTGTGGGAAGTGATAGAGTTGGTTCCAGCTCTGTTCTGAGGTCCTGTCGAATGTTCACCAGCGCTAAATATATCTCACTGGAGTTTAGTACAACTTTCAAAGTAATACTAAAATATAGTATGAGAGTGATATTAATATAATAACTTTAAGCCAACAAAACAACTTATGTAGTTTACGAAATATGAAAGCAAACTTGTCAATATTCCTACTATTGCTGAAACCTATTGTTAAGTTTTTGTTCTCATGTCAGTGATGTTACTTATACAAGGACACTCTTCAAAGTACACCGGTTACAGATGAACCTTATTAAGTCCTTGACAAAGACTGACTACTTTTACGATAACCTGTAATTCAATTAACGCAAGACAATAAAAAAAATAATATTTCCAGTCAACCAATAATTAATGAACGAGGTTTAAATTGTGACAGTAATAGTAGTCAAACAACAAAAACTTTCGTCAGAAGTTCCCAGTGGTAGGCTTCATTCACGTTCAAGCTGCAAATCAGGTTTTATTTTTCCTACCTTCGTAATAACATGTCCAGGCAGTAAGTAACTTTTTCTGAGTTAGTTGGGTAACCACACCGACTTACCTCAAGTCAGTGAGTTGTGAGTTACCTCACACAGAGCACTGGCATCGTAGACCATCTCTCTTCCAGCACCCAGCGGCAGTATTCCTAAGTCTCATACTGTACACAGATGTAGACTCACTTCGGGGAAAAGAAAATACCTTCCCTGTGCCCTGAGAGATTTAGGAATAATGCCACCCGCCGCCAATCACCCACAATTTGGTGATTTGAATTTAGATTGGTGAAGCTGAGATTTACTGCCTCTGCTCCGGGTGTGTGAGTTGGTGCCGGGTGTGATGATGAGCTCCATGTTGGCCAGTTGGAGAGTGCAAGTATTGTCATCTACAACTCCTACGGAAGGGTTAAGGTATAGTGCAGGATGCTATTTTCCTTGAAAAGCACTGTTAACAGAGTTGGTTTAGGTGAACCTCGGAAAATACAAAGTAATATAAGGATTGGAAGCTTGCCACCAATCCTAAAAATACAAAGTTTGGTCCGGAACGTTGCTGCTCGTCTTGAAAAGCTAGTTTGTTTGAGGGAAGGGAGCAACGGGTATTGAAAAACTCATGGTTTGTTTGTAAATAATTACAAAAGCCCTGGAATATGTTAGGTGAAGGGACATATTTTTCAAGAAGAAGGTAACTGTGTGCCAGACAGCATCGTAATCAAATAAAATTTGGCTACGTATGTATGCGATGGTTTTTTCCTGGTTTTTGAGAACACTAGACAGAAAACTGTACCTGCCAAAGAAAGGGAGTTAGATTCCTTTAGTTTAAGCCTTTTTTAACGATAGCATAAATAGAGCTATATACACTCATATTAATTAACTTTGAACTCATAACCCTAATCCCTGCCAATGTTGACAAGTTTGTGGGTTACGTTTTTGGTAACAGTAAATAGCAAGCCTTGTATATACTGTCATATAAAATAGAGGAATGGCTGTTCAATACCATATACAACTATACATAGACGAAGGATCACAAGGCCATGCACATACACCATTAATAGTTACCTCATGAGTGGAGCTAAAAACGATACTGTATTCGGCTGGAGTCTATAAAGGAATGGAGGTTCAAGTTTACTGCGGCATTATGCAACAGTTGGTCATATTTTGGGTGTGATGAGACAAGACGACCCCTCGGTGATCATAACTCATTGGCCACGTCGGGTTAACTTGTTATACTGATTATATCTCCTCGAATAACATTAGCAGATAGATTAACTACATTTTTATTATAATGTATTACAGGGAATGCCACATCTGTTTGGGTTAATAGATTTTTTATATTATAGATCTTTTGAGGTACCGACATCTCATGGAATATCTAACTAAATTCGATTATGAAATTTTGGCTTTATCTCTATATATAGTAGATATAGATTAGATTGTTTCTCTTTCCACCTACAGTGATGATGGACAGTAAGACAAATGAACTCCGTGGCTCACTAAGTTGTTGCACGTAATCTTTTTTTAAATCAGTCTGCGTTTTTTTTTTTTTTTTTTTTTATGATAGAATATAATTTTCCTCGGTCCATATCAGTAAGATGGAACTGATTAGTTAGTTGATGCGTGACTCATACGTAACCCCTGAGAAGTTAGCGTCCACCAATCACAGTTACCGATACCCATCATGATATCAGTTAGGGATATATTTACCGTCACACACACACACAAAAAAAAAAAAAAAAAAAAAAAACTGAATATTGGTGCCAGAAACATAATGATAACAATGAGTGATAATAAATTTCTCCTGGTGACTGCATAATGTATACAACAACTGGCTTTCTTGAATATAACTGACGAGCCATGCAGCCTTTCCAGACGTCCTGCTGCTTCTGAAATCCCAACTTGCTTTTGACTGACTTCCTCCCACCTGTGACCTTCAACGACGGGTTTTATTGTGATATTATAAGTTATCTGGCGTTAGTCTATTGATATGAATTGTGACATAGGTTATATAAGCATATTGTACACATATTTAAAACAATCTGAAAAAACAAACAATATATTGGAGAAAGATTTGTCGTACAAGGTGTAAGAATTTAGTTATAGATGAAGGATTATTTTTTTTATAATATTTCTACTCTAATGCAGTGTCTTTTTTACAGCATCGCATTTGGTCAAGGAATTGATATATACAGTCGTGAGAATGTTCAGCGTCCCCCTTGTTATTATCAAATCTCAATGACCACTAAGTCTTGTTTTATCTCGGTTATCGCATTTTGTTCTCATTAGTGTTATCTGATTATGTAATATCGCATTCCGTATTGAAGAGGACTATAGTTATCAGTCCATGTGATCTGTTATCTTTGCCGTGATTATATATATATTTTTCCTGTATATGTTGCCTCATCAAATATTATCACACCGTCCAAGTCATCAGAAATCATTGTTGTATCCTTATGTTTAAACTGTGTATGTTTATATTACTCTCATATTTATCTTCTTTCATCAAACCTCGTATCCTTCTTTCTGTGCACCATTTTCCTCTTTCCCTTGCCCTGCTATCCTCTATCTTCCTACTATTTGCCCTGCCCTGCCCTGCCCTGCCCTGCCGTGCCTTGTTCTGACATCCTTTTACCTGGTCTCTTTCCCTTGTTGCCATGCATAGCTCCTTATCTTGCCCTGTCCTTTCCTCTTCCAATTTTGTCCTGTCCTTTCTCCCCCGTTGTCCGGTCCTTTCCTCCCCCCGTTGTGTCCTGTCCTTTCCTCCCTCCATTGTTTCCTGTCCTTTCCTCCGTCTCGCCTTGCTCTGCCATATCCCTTTCCAAGATTTAAAGAACCTGCTCTTTACAACCCTCCTATCCTTTGCTCTGTCCTTTCCTCCTCCTCCTCCCCTCGTCCTGTATGTCCTCCACCTTCTGCTCTCATGGCCAGACTTGGAAACCGGTGATGGATGCCACGGCTTTACTCTCCAACCTCCCATCCAGAACTACCACCTCCACCCATCACCTCCCTCTCCACCCTTCACCTCCACCCTTCACCTCTACCCGCACTTCATCCACGCCGACCCTCCACCCTTCTCCTCCACCCTTCACCTCCATCCCTCTCCATCCACGCTGTCCCTCCCCTTCCACCTCCTTTTCCACCTTATCTTGCTCACTCCAATCCAACATCAGATCCCCTCCACTTGTACTCCATCCCACCCCTTCCAGTCACACCTACTCCCCCCCTAACCCTTCCCCCCACTTCACCTCACTTCTATACCCCATCTTATCCAACTTCCTTGAACCCTCTCCACAATAACCTCCTGTCCATCCTATTTTACTACATGTACAGTACCTCCATTTCCTTAATTAATCTCACACCACTCTCACCTCCAACACCACCACCTCCACTACTCAACTAACACCACCACCATTACCACCATCATCATCACCATCATCTTCTTCCCACACCACCACCACCACCATCATCATCACCACCATCACCATCATCATCTTCTCACACCACCACCACCATCATCATCATCTCACACCACCTCTATCCGCCTCGCAACAACCATGCAGCACCAGGGAACTTCATGCTTCACTAAAGAAGAAGCAGAAGGCCCAAGTCTTTCAAAGTATAGGGAAGAACTGACTCGTGTATTTTCTTATGTTGATTTCCATTTCGTTTTAGTGTATGTGTGTGTGCGTTTGTTTATAAATGTGTGTGTGGATTTTTTTTTTTTTGTATGTGTGTGTGTGGGTGTGGGTGTGTGTATGTGTATGTGTATGTGTATGTGTGCTCCCTCTCCTATAAAAGAATACCACTATCATAGAAACGTAACCCATCTACTTTGGACAAAATGATCTAAGGATAACGAATAGGGATGGCCTTACAGATTACCTTACCAGACGAGGGGGCAGAGGAGGCAAGGCTAATAATAAGAGGTATAGGGTGGGGCATGGGGGAGTAGGACTGGGGCAGGGCTGAGGCCAAAGGGAACTGAGGGAGGAGGAGGAGGAGGAGGAGGAGGAGGAGGAGGGAGGTGAAGTGGATTAAGGTAGGGCCAGAGGATAAGAGAAGGTCAGGAAAGGAGAAATGGGTATGAGAGGAAAAAATGAAACGAGAGACTGGTGAGTGAATTGAAGGTATAGTGAAGAAATGAAAGAGAAGAATTGTTAGATGTGAAGTTGGGAAGATACGGTATATATTATGTTAGGTGGAAGACGCTATACTGTGAAGCAGAGGAAGTAAACGGAAAAAGGAAAGGGAAAAGTAAGAATAAGTGACATTTAGGTGAAATATATGAAGGTTGTAGGTGAGAAAGAAACGTGGGAAAAGAAAAAAAAACTTGAAGGCAGTGAGGGAGAACTAAATAGCATAAAGAAGATTTAGTAGAAGTGGTGGATAGAAAATATAGAAGGGAAAAGCAATAAGGGAGACAAGGCAGGAAAGATAATACTGGAGATAATAGGAAGGAGGGGATGTATGGGAACTATAGGCCTAAAGAAAAATGAGAGTCGGAAAAGGAAGAAAAGAGAGAGAGAGAGAGAGAAAGAGAGAGAGAGAGAGAGAGAGAGAGGGACAGGGAGGTATAGATACACGGCTTACACTGGCTTACCAACAAGACCTCAAATTACATCCTATTCAAAGTGTGTGTGTGCGTGCATTAGTGTGCGTCGCTACCTGTCACACTCCGACTCGTGTGTGTGTGTGTGTGTGTGTGTGTGTGTGTGTGTGTGTGTGTGTTGTTGTTGTTGTTGTTGTTGTTTTTGTCGCTGCTGTTGATGTAGTGTGTTATATGTCGTTGTGTGTTGTTGTGTGTGCTGTTGTGGGTTTTGTTGTTATATGTGTTGTTGTTTTTGTTGTTGTGTGTGTTGTTGTTTGTGCTGTTGTGTGCGTTGTGTGTTGTTGTGTGTGTTGTTGTTGTTGTTGTTGTTGTTATTGTTATTGTTGTTGAAGTTCCTCAAGCTGTCTGTTGTTATTGTTATTAGTGGTGTTGTTGAAGTTCCTCAAGCTTTCTGTTGTTGTTGTGTTAGTGCTGTTGTTTTGTTGTTGCATGTGTTGTTGTTGCTATTACATCAAGACACTCAATTCATATGAAAACGTGAAAATCCGAGTATTTCCTAATGTGAAACCCACATGGCTCAAGGAAAAGTAACAACCATGAGATGTTGCCACGTGTTGTCAGTTAGTGTTTCGTAAAGATATGCACTATATAGAGGAGAATCTCGTGTTGGTTAATTGAAAGGTTAAAGACTCCTCTAAACTATGCCAAGAAAAAAATAACTCCAATGCTAGTAACAAAAGATTTAATTTTACTTTGTTACATTGTTTGGAGGAATCACTAGCCCTCCAATATTCCTTCAAGATATTTGGAGCTTTTTATATATATAACTATCTAACTCCAAATCCCTTCATCATTATAAAACAAGAAAGCTAATCAGTTTAGATCAATTATTCCATTACCATGAACCCGCGTTGACAGACTGTGATGGGTTCTCGTCCATCCGTTGCCAAGGAGTGCATGGGGATAAACACGTTGCGTCTTACCTCACCTGGTCTCCGGGCTGAGGAAGCACAAATAAGGCTGCTGGTTCCATAAGGGGAGAGTGAGACCAAACTGAGCAGAGGTGGGGAAGCAATAGAAGAGGAGGGGAGAGACACGTCCTTGGGTGTCCTTGTTACACATTTACACACACACATACACACGTACACACACACGCACATATACATACACACACACGCACGCACACATATATACCAACACACATAATACCGAGAGAGAGACAGTCACACATACACGATATATTTAGGAACACACACACACAAAAAAAAAAAACACCCCTTGAGCACACACACACACGCAAAAGTGTTATAACTTAACATGATTGCCTGACCAGAAGGCCGTCCACTACTCATAAAACACTCTTGTTGTTCTCATTACTGTTACATAATGATAAATATATTCCTCTAGTCACATTATGTACAGGTTGACCTTGATATAGGCATGAATTATATTATGTTCAAAGTCGAAAAATAATAACAAAGAAAACAAAATATTTTCAACAAATACATGCATACTGAACTCAGGAAGAACACACACACACACACACACACACACACACACATACACACACACACACACACACACACACACACACACACACACACACACACACACCTGTCCAGTCAAGGTAGCTCAGCCCTCCAACTCCCCCACCCACCCCTCTGTATCTAATTAAATCTCTGACTCTAAGCACATAACATAAACAATGGCTATGATAGCATTTGCAACCACGTATAAGAGGTTAACTGCCTGGCACTCTGCATGATACAGAACAGGACGAGTGACCATGTAAACACCAGAGGAGGACGATCAGCTGATTAGTGTAAACAAGTATTGGGTGTGAGGTACCGAGGGACTGTCTGTTGTAAGAACATGATGCGTGGGTTGCTTTAAGTGACAACAACGACGACGACGACAACGACAGCAGGAGCAGCAGTATATCTTCGTCCCTCACTTCTTCCCTCCCTCCCTTTAGGTGACAACAACAACGACGATGACGAAAACGACAACAGGAGCAGCAGTATATCCTCGTCCCTGACTCCCTCCCTCGCTCCCTCCCTCTTGGACCAGTTCTAGCTTGCAGCCTCTAGCTATTCCCTTCAGTCAGTCGCCTTGTCAGTGGGGGGTAAACAGTTTTAATATGAGGATCGTGCAACGTCGTGTTGTTCATACTTACCTGAGACCTTTGCCTAATCCCTCCTGCTTAGTGCATCATACTATGGACAATGTAAACTTTAGTGGATAAAGACGGGGTAATAATTTACCTATTGTATAATTATATGACTCGAGGAAAAAATGTGTAAATATTAAATGGTTGTTCTGTTTAGAGGAATCTGTGCTTATTGCTCCAACTTCCATCATGCATACTAAGCTGTTTGGGGTTGTGTGATGCTGCTATCTTTACGTAGTGGACTTTTATGATTATATGTAATTGAGCATTTATCTAAATTTGTAATATAACTCATTCCTGCCACCTGGAGTTACAGACAGATGCTTGGCCAACTGTACAGTACCTCACCCATGTATCTATACGAGTCATACAGTACCTCACCCATGTATCTATACGAGTCATACAGTACCTCACCCTATACGAGTCATACAATAGTGAAGGGATTATCCTATAGAGTCATTTTTCTACTTCTTCTTTTCCAGGAACATTTGACGTAAATTCTTCCAAGATTGAAAATAGATAAGGCTTAATCCAATACGGAAGTGAAGGTTTAGATTTTTTTGTTTAGAGTTTCAGGAGCTAACCGTATATAAGACCAACTGAACATCGTAAATTATCCCATAGCTGATACCAGGACAGACACACTATATGGTATATAATTATCTTCACATCGCATTGTCGGTGTCTGGGCGGAAATCGTGCGCATGTGGTGTGTGTGGGTTGGCGTTCACCTATAGGCCTCAGTAACGGACTCTTAAGAAGCCTATGTCCGGTGTTATAACATAAAATAATTATTTTCTAATGTAGTCTATATCCCTGCGTTCCAAATCTTCCTTCAGAGATTAGGAGTTACACAGCAGGCATTCCAATGTCCACTAATGATGATATCCGAAGTTGATGATTACCGTCATCTGAAGAAAAAGAAAATAACAGACTCTAATGACAAGGTTCATATCCACCTGATTCGCTGTACGGCTAGAGGCTCTTGTGACTATCAACATTAAGGCTCCAGGTGTAGTCGGGAGGTGTAAGTCTAATATACGGTAATTGTCTAACGGGACTAATCTGTTATTTGGCTCTAGGCGGAGATAACACCCTTCAGCAGTCATACCCAGGGCCTTAATCAACAGTCTGACACACACACACACACATTATTATACACACACACACGTATGTCCGTACACATACAGACATACAAAACCAATTCCAGAAAATTAAGGTTAGTTAGTTCCTCTGGATCTTACACACACACACACACACACACACACACACACACACACACACACACACATAATGAGAGAACTGGAGGGTATCAAAAATAAAAGAATGCGTTTGGTAAAATGAAGAGAATGAGTGAGTTATAATAGGAAGGTTAGCGTATACAGAGAACAAGAAGAAATAAAAGTAAAGACTGTATACTGTAGGTTTATGGGACGCGGTTAGGGTTGTAATACATGTGGTGAAGGAGTGTATATGTAGACCTGTTGTGCATAGTGATGAGCAATATATTATGGAGTACTGGGCCAAACATACCTTGCTCTCTCTCTCTCTCTCTCTCTCTCTCTCTCTCTCTCTCTCTCTCTCTCTCTCTCTCTCTGTCATTATTTTTAACTATCTCCCTGTTAAAGTTCTCTCTCTCTCTCTCTCTCTCTCTCTCTCTCTCTCTCTCTCTCTCTCTCACTCTCTCTCTCTCTCTCTCTCTCTCTCTAAAACGGTCCAGTACACCACCACCACCACCACCTCGTACAACCCATCACCTTCCCTGCCAGTACAACTCCCATCATCATCTGCCTCCCGCCAGGAAGGATATTGCCACTGCTATCCTCACCATCATCACCAGTCTTGAACCCAACTCACACTTCTAACTCGTCACCATCACCATCACTACCACCATCACATATTTGCAACTTCACAACTGCCACCACCACCATCACCAACACCCCCTCCCCAACCACCACCATCACCAACACCATCACCAACACACCCCTCCCCAACCACCATCACCACCATCATCACCAGCACCATTAACATATTTGCATCTTCACAACTTTCATTCAATAATTATTTCTACATTAGCATACAACATTATTAGTATCACCACCACCAAGTATCATCATTTCCAACCCGCATCACCTTCACACATCACTACTCACAATTATTAGCCACTTCGCATTTACTCTTCTATAATAACTACCGTATAAAATATAATGTTCACTTCATTATAGTTCGCTGCAGGACTAACGATATCTACTAAGGGAGGATACAGCCAGGAATTCCACCCTATAGGCTTGCTTAGGGAGAAATATTTAATAGTAGTAATAGTAGTAATAGTAGTAGTAGTAGTGTAGTATAATTGACCACCATTACTATACAAACTTTACTGTTGCCATCACTCCCATGACCATCAACACACTGGCAACTTTCATCTCATGTTTCATCTCCCTACAACCATTAACCATCTTCAACACTAACATCACTACTTTACAACAATAACAAACACTATGGTCTGCCACCACCTTCACTATTAGTACCACCACAACCACAACAACAACAACCAGTGCCTTCCAACAACTTCTAACCACAATCTCCACCACCATCATTTCTCTACAAACTTCGTACAACCACTAGAGTCTCTTCCACCTCTGCCGTCACTACCACAATCCATCACCACTGCCACAACTACCACTATTCATGGCCCAGGGGACAAAACCACTCAAAGTCTAGTAGAAGCGGTAGAGAGGGGAAGGAGGGGTGTGGGAGGGGGGCGACAGGGAAGGAAAGAGGGTGTAGGGAGGGTCGGAGGGGGCAGCATTGATGGAAGGAGGGGGTTGGGGGGCGACAAGTAGGCAGTAGGAAAGGAGGACCACGTCGTGTACTTCATTAGGCTTACAGTTCGAGTTGCCGCCATGGCCACTCAACCCAACGTTTAGACAAGAGTTCCTCCACTAACACAGTCATTATCGTCTCTCATGTCGAATGCGTGACTAAAGGGAACGGTGCTCAGGCCTCACACTCACGCCATTTTTCCTTCTCTGTTATAATTTTTTTTCTTTTCTTTTTCAATATTCTAAGTGCAGTGTACAGAGGGTTTAGGGATAATGTACGGTACATAGTATAACTTGGCAACTCCTACTAGACACTCTTGCCATATGATATTTTGTGACCATTATGATCTAACGAGGCTTCTATTATTTTAACCATTAATTATAGCATAACTTTGGCCATCTACTGTTACCGGAATATCTTGGATGATAACAGCCTTTACGATAGTCACACAAACAGGTAGCGTAGCAAAGTGAAAACAAGAGAACGTTTATGGTAGAAAGGAAAGCTCAAGTCTCCAAGAATCAAACAGGGTGTGGTGGTTGAGGCTGTGTTTATCAAGGAACGCGATTTGTTATGAAAACATTCCAGCGATAACTTTCCGCTCGACTGCCGCCTTATGTGTTGTCCGGCCAGGCACTGACGTAGACGGAGGGCAACGAAATCCTCTCCATTATGAGGTAGGAGGAAAAAAAAAGAAAAGAAAAAATAATCAAGAAAATATAATTACGCTTCAAAATTAGTCCATGTTTCTTCTGGTCAGCTACAACAGTATACATGACGGGGCTGCAGTCATTAAAGGGGCTATGATATATTATAGCAATGCAGAGAATTGGAGACTCCTTATTACTTCTCAATGCCCCAAGAAACTGCACCTGTAATAGGGTCGTCTGTTTCTTGGTACAGGTAGGAGGAATAGGTAGCCTCCAATTCGTGGACATCTTCACGGACGGGTTCCTGGACTCAGAGTGATAATTCAGATTGAGTGACAAATTAACAGGTGGGAAATTCTTGCCTTACGAATTTCATGATGTTGTTCTTATTAATATTATGGCACCTCTCTCTCTCTCTCTCTCTCTCTCTCTCTCTCTCTCTCTCTCTCTCTCTCTCTCTCTCTCTCTCAATTTTGTCTACAGTATACATTTCCCTTTCCCCATGTTTCTCATCATACACCATTTCCTTTCTTATTCTCTTTATATCTCCCTCATTATTGCCACTTTTCTCAGTTCCTTATTTATTTAGACTCGCCTTTTCTTCCTTACCCATTTTTTTCACTCTTCCTTCAGTTCTTCTCAATCTCATTTTAATTTTACTCCTCTTTTCATTCTCTATTTTTTCTTACTCACCAAAATTCTTCCTGCTAATTTTAGTTCCTCTTGAGAACCCCTTCACTCCTGCCCTTCCTATCTCTTTCCACATTCATTTATCCCATTTTATAGTTTCATGTTCAGTTGCTTACCCATCTACATCTTTTAGTTTTTCTCTCGTAATTTGAATCTCGTACTTTGAAATGTTTATAATAGGTTGTGAATGATCCATGGAAGGAATACATTAATGAGGGTATAAGCAAATATATTTATAACGTAAATAAAAGAGGAGATATAAAAGCGAGAAGAAGAATATTAGAGTAGAAAAGAGATAGACACGGAGGGGAGTAAGCGAATGATGATAGAAATAGATCAGTGAAGGAATAAATAAAAATCACTAAAGAAAAAAAACGAGGGTATAAAAGCGAAAAGAAATAGAGTATGAAAAAGATAGAGAGAGGAGGAGGAGGAGGAGGAGGAGGAGGAGGTGTAGGAGGAGGAGGAGGAGGAAGAGGAGGAGGAGGAGAAGGAGGAGGAAGAGGAGGAAGAGGAGGAGGAGGAGAAGGAGGAGGAGGAGGAGGAGGTGTAGGAGGTGTAGGAGGAGGAGAAGGAAGACAAGGCGTAGGATCCTCACCAAATGTTAAGAGTGAACACCTGATATTGGAAGCAGAGCATTTAGTAGTCTAGTACAAGGCCACAACACGTCCGCAGTTACACCTTGCAACTTAACTCATCGCCTTGGGCACCTCTCCTGATTAATTGCCTCTCTTATCTCTAATCTATAATCGGTGAGGTGAGTGTTTTTTTTCCTCTCTCTCTCTCTATCTCGTGGTGGGTGGGCTATCTCTCTCCTTCTCATTCTCATTCTCATTCTCTTGATTCCTTCACTCCTCCACTCTCTCTTTCTCTCTCTCTCTCTCTCATATATATATATATATATATATATATTTATATATAAATATATATATATATATTAGTCATTTTCCCATTCCTAATTCTAACAGTTCCTGGAGCCCAAGGTAAGACAGTCAGTGTGTGTTTATTGAAGCCAACACATACATAATAAATAACCACTTCAACACGTGTGGTGGGATGCCACTTGAGTATTTGAAAGGCTAGTAATGATAAATGATGATATGAAGGTAAACTGGGAACAGGACCAGGAACACTCAGTACACAATGCTTGCGTGTTCATACTAATTCTCGTAGAAGGTTATACATTAATCTTAAGGTGGTATATATATATATATTTTTTTTTTTTGTACGGTACAACGTCACTTCTTGCTCTAGAACAGTTGAAATCCGAACTAGTAAAATGACTTTGTAATTATTCTTTGTTATATGTCTGTATGTGAATTTGTGTTAGTAAATATTAATATATAGGCTAAGTGTTTGTATGTTTATCTGTGTTAGTCTGTCGTTCACTTCTTCTTTTGCTCCCTAGCTTCTTCTAGTTCAGCTTTTCTCATTTCGTGTCTATCACCTTTAACTCTTCACTTTGTGCCTCAATCTTTTATCTCATCCCTCTAATTCACCTCCTGCCTCCCCCCAGTCTACTTCCCTGTGCCTCCCCTCATTCACTGCCTGCCTGCCTGTCTGCCTGTCTGATTCTCTTGCTTGCCAGTCTGCCTCCCTTGTCTAGGTAACTTCTTCCTTGCCTGTATTTCAACTTCCTTTTCTGCCTAACTGAGTATTTGCCTGGGTGCTTTTAACTTGACTTTCTGCTTTCTCTCTGCTTGCATGCCTTCCTACTCGCCTATTTCCGCTCTACTTTTCGTTTTACCAATCTGCCTGCCTACTTGTCTGCCTTTTTCCTCGTCTGTCGAACTTCCTATCTATACATTCCCCCCTTCCTATTTTCCTCTCTGTATACCCCCTTGTCTGTCTGTCCGCCTGTCAGTCTGCCTCTCCCCCAGGTGCAGTAGGCTGACCCAGTGATTACCCGGGCCAAGTACAGTGTTTGTCAGTAGGGACCGGCCTCTCATTACCCCAGCCAGCCAGCCGACCCTCTCCACCCCCTCTAGCCTATACCAGTCCTCCAAACTAGACCATCATAGCCCAACACTGTAGACCCTCCAAATTAGAAGCTCCAATTAGACCCTCCAAATTAGAAGCTCCACTTAGACCCTCCAAATTAGAAGCTCCACTACAAGCCTTCTAACTCGACCACCAAAGACCACTAGAATTTTTCACAATCATCTACTTGGCTACTCACTTACCCTCCAAAATATATATAGACCTTCACAGCTCACTATACACACCCTCCAAACTATAAAACCCTTACAGTCCACTATACATACCGGTACAAACTTTCGGACTAGACCCTATACATACACACACACACACACACACACACACACACACACTTACACTTACAGGTATAATTATATTGGCTTGCCAGACTCACATACAAAGGCGACACACTTCATGGGAAATCGAGTTACCAAAAGTTTACTGTGTGTGAAGAAACTGTCTGCTGCCAACAGGAAGCTTCTTCTTCGGGTACGACACACCTCATATTGTCAGGAATTAAGGTCTGGGATATATTATTGCAATACCTGAACTATAATACGCTTAGTCCTGAAATCCGGTTCCCTGGAGAATGAGTGTTAGTACCGGAGGAGGGGATCAACTCCATTACCTTATCTCTTGACGAACATTGAGAATACTTTGTCTGTGTGGAGCCTAAGTATTTAGCTGGGCCGACCGTCTCTCGCAGCATAACTTGTTAGTCGTAAATTGATCCTATGAGTTTCCTCGCATAGTTAATTTCGCTTCATGAATTTTCTGCATGATCCGGATAGGGAAAGTATTGGAGTTAGAGCATGTTTGGTTGCTGAGAACATGTCATTTAGGAATTTCATAGAGTCAGGGGTTCATTTCTAATCTTGTTCTCCTTATCCGGTTACCAAAGGATGCATAAATTGACAACACGGAACTAGAGATGAATTATTGTTTTTTTTAATATAAGTATCGGGTAACTCCTCTCAGTAAGTGGTTGGTTTTATCTCCTTATGACCTCGGTTTAGATACTGGGAATAGTGTAAAATGAACCACTCATCGAATAGAGGAGAGAGTCTGAATGGTCCAGCTAGATTATCATTATTCGTCTTTTTTTCATCATTTTTCTTTTATATGCGTTTCTGAGATATTATTTCTTGGTATAGTTTGGAGGAGTTGATATGCCTCAGTTCGCTAAGTATAGTGTATATACGCTGATGCCTCTCAGCTATTCACACACTTCATTATTCCCTCCTCAGGATTCAGTCGCCAAAAAAATGCAAATCGTGAGTCAAGTGCTGTGCTGAGAAGTCATTACGTAGGACCTCAACACTTCATTATGCATTCTCTACGCTTATACTCCGATTCTCAGAAGTGTATTGTACAAGTTGTATAGTCATGAATAGAGGTAATGCATCTGATCTAAAAAAAATGGACCCTTTGCATAAATCCAAAGAGTCCAAATTAAGATGTGGAATTTCCATACTTTCACATTATTGTTTAAGGCAGTTTTGTTCAGAGTGATTTATTGCAGGATAATAAGGAGTTTCTGTACAATCGTCAACTTAGATTTCACTTCACATTTACATACGTAAAATGAAGATAGTGTTATTTTATAACTATATGCTACGGGAAAGAGGGACGAATGTACATTTTCTAACCAATAGTGTATGATTTATTCTTTTTATGGAAACTATCAGAGAACACAACGTTAGCAGGTCATGTTAGCTCGAAGCAAATGTAAATGTAAGCAATCTGACAGTTAGGATGACAGAAGAGTACAACCCTGCAGGGAACGGAAGAAGAGAGAGAGAGAGAGAGAGAGAGAGAGAGAGAGAGAGAGAGATGCAGAAACCTCACAGGAACAGACCTCATGTAGACTAACAGCAAATAGAGAGGAAAAAAAGGAAAGAGTTGGGAAAGTTCTTTATTGTTCCAACCATACGACGTACAAATGAATGATGATGACGATGATGGTGATGATGATGGTGAGGACAATGTGACTATGATAATGATGATGAGGAGGAAGATGGTGGTGATGGTGATGATAATTATAACGATGATGATGATAATGGTGATGGCGTTTGTTGCTTATAATGATGAGAAGTAATGATGACAATAATAACCATAAAAATGACGGATAATAATGACGGTGAAAAAAAAAATTATATTCGTGATATCCATGTTGTTAATGATGACGACGATGATGACTGACGACTAATGAAAATATTGATAACTGTATTAATTAATGGTGAC
>JAWZYT010002316.1:0-67161 GCA_034508575.1 Petrolisthes manimaculis
TAATTTGAGTTTTAATTATATATATATATCATTATATCAGCGTGTAATTGTTCACACGGTATCTGGTGCCATTAATCAGAGAGGTTGAGGTTAGTTCGATATAAAGGAGGGAAGGCGGTGGGAAGAGAGAGAGAGAGAGAGAGAGAGAGAGAGAGAGAGAGAGAGAGAGAGGAGAGAGAGAGAGAGAGAGAGATAACTGTGCCAGCCACTTTAACGAGAGGCTGGTACATAAGTCTCCCTTATTATCTCTGTGAAGTTATAGCTTGTCTGATAGAGAGAGAGAGAGAGAGAGAGATGAAATCGAATTAAGAGAGTGAGGGAGGGAAGTAAAGAGGAGGGAGAACAAGTGTGAGAGTAAACTAGGGAGAGGAACAGGAGGAGAAAGAGACTCGACACGTGAGATGAAACAAAAACCCAACACACAAGGAAAATAAAGACACGATTCTTATGTAATGTGAATACAAACACAATTCACAGAACTTTGGAAATATACCTCTATCTCTCTCTCTCTCTCTCTCTCTCTCTCTCTCTCTCTCTCTCTCTCACTCTCTCCTCTCTCTCTCTCTCTCTCTCTCTCACACACACACACACACACACACACACACACACACACACACACACACACACACACACACACACACACACACACACTCACACACACACACAACACATCTCTCTCTTTTACACACACATCTCTCTCTTTTACACACACATCTCTCTTTCTCTCTTTCTACACAAACACACTCATACCCCTCAGATTCAATCAGGGGAAGTTGGGCAGGCAGCTCTGTACCGAGTTGCCCCACCAACCAAACCAAAAAAAAAAAAAAAAAAAGCTCCCCCCAAAAACACACACACACACACACACACACACACACACACACACACACACACTGCTCCACTGTTTCTTTTGGCCTCAGAGCGGGTCCGGTTCGGGTGAAGTGAGTGAAGAGGAGGAGGAGGAGGAGGAGGAGGAGGAGGAGGAGGAAGAGAAGGAGGGGCCGATACCAGATACGAAGTTACGGAGGGTAAAAAAAAATAAATAAAAAAATCTTCCTTCTGTGTTAGTCCATTGGTTGTTGGCCTCTACAATTTAGCTGTGGCAGAAGAATTATATACTCCATTTTAGGGGATTAGTTGTTGTCTTTTGTGATGCTGTATTGTGAAATGGATGTGATTCAACCGAGGAGTTCTTGTGTTTGTTTTGTTTTTGTCGTGCCGTGTGGAAATAATTAAACCGAGGAGTTTTATTGTTTATTTTGTTTTTGTCGTGCTGTGATATAAAGCGGAAATAATTAAACCAAGTTCCTATGTTTGTTTTGTTATTGTGATACCGTGATATAAAATTAAAATACTGTAACCTGTTTTTGCACATCTACTTTTAAGTACTTTATCCCTTTTTTGGTTGGAGGAGGGTGCTAGCTTGCCAGACAAAGCTCCCCACTCCCCCTACCCCACTTCCAGCCTACCCCCTTTCGAGCTTCCCACCCCCATCCAACTTCCCAACCCCATCCATCCTCCCCTTCTCATCCTACTCCTCCCCCTCCCCATCCAGCCTCCCCCTTTCCAACTTTCTTCCATCCAATCTCCCCCCCATCCAGCTTCCTCCCCCCCCCCCCCAATCCAGCCTCCCTCTCCCTCATCCAGCCTCCTCCCTCATCCAACTTCCCCCATGCCCACCCCAGTCACCCCTTTGGAGGAATAGGTAGTCTTCCATTTCACCCACTTTGGTGCCAAGTAAAAAACAAACAAACCATCAAGTAAGTTTTAATTGGTGATGACTTACCTTGCCCAGAGAGAGAGAGAGAGAGAGAGAGAAAGATTTTGTGTGTGTGTGTAATTTTAGTGTGTGTGTGTGTGTAACTTTGTGTGTGTGTGTGTATATCTTCGTGGTCTAAAAGTTAATAATAACCTGACCTAATAACCACAAACTATAGTCTATTTCTAATCAACCATCACTCCCCCTTCCTACACACACACTGTAATATAATCATAGCAGCAAACCTCATCATCTTTGCTAATTAAAACAAACAAGTAGCAACAATATCGGCTTATCTATATGTAAAGGAAGTGCGTGCTGAAGCTGGTGTTAGTAGTAGTGGTGGTGGTGGTGGTGATGGTGGTTGTAGTGATGGTGGTGGAGATGGTGGTTGTGATGGTGGTCGTGGTTGTGATGGTGGTCGTGGTTGTGATGGTGGTCGTGGTCGTGGTAGTGGTGGTGATGGTGGTCGTGATGTGGGTCGTGGTTGTGATGGTGGTCGTGGTCGTGGTAGTGGTGGTGATGGTGGTTGTGATGGTGGTCGTGGTTGTGATGGTGGTCGTGGTCGTGGTAGTGGTGGTGGTGGTGGTGATGGTGATTGCTAAGCAAATGGTGGTGGTGGTAGTTCTGTTGGTGGTGGTGATGGTGATAGTTATGCAAATGGTGGTGATGATGGTGGTGGTGATAGTGGTTATTCTAGAATCTATATGGTATTGATAGTGATGGTGGTGGTGGTTGTGGTGGTGAGGATTATAGTGGTTATTCAACTTGTTAAATTAATAAAGTAAATTTAAAAAAAAGTTAACTATTACAAAAAAAAATAATTAATAATATATATATATATATATATATATATATATATATATATATATATATATATATATATATATATATATATATTATTTAAAAAAAACTAAAAAAAAAACTATTAAAAAACGACGGCGGCGGCGGATGCGGCGGTGCGGCGGCGGCGGCGGCGGCGGCGGCGGCGGTGCGGCGGCGGCGGTGCGGCGGCAGCGGGCTGGCGGCGGCGGCGGCGAGGCGGCGGCGGCAACGACGAAAAAAACACATAATAATAATAATAAAAAAAAGTTAATTATTATAAAAAAAAAAAAAAATAATATAAAAAAAATATTAAACAATTAAAAAAAAAAAATATTAAAAAACGACGGTGGCGGCGGCGGCGGTGGCGGGTCGGCGGCGGCGGCGACGGGGCGTCGGCGGCGGCGGGGCGGCGGCGGGGCAGCGGCGGGGCAGCGGCGGTGATGGTAATGGTAAAAAATTTACGGTGATGGTAATGGTAAAAAATTTACGGTGATGGTAATGGTAAAAAATTTACGGTGATGGTAATATAAAAAAAAAATTATATAAATTTTTTTTTATATAAATTTTTGTTTATATATAAAAAAAATTATATAAATTTTTTTTATATACATTTTTTTTTATATAAATTTTTTTTATATACATTTTTTTTATATAATTTTTTTTTTATATAAAATTATTTTTATATAATTTTTTTTTTATATAATATTTTTTTTATATAATTTTCTTTTTATATAATTTTTTTTTTATATAATTTTTTTTTTTATATATTTAAAAATTGTATAAATTTGCATAAATTAGCGTTTTTGAAGTTTTGAAAGTTGCAATTTTTAATATACATTGATAAAACATTATGAAATATGCTAAAACATTCATAATACAATCTCACAACACTCGAGTTATCCTTCAGGCCAACCCTAACTTAGGCACAAATAGGTCTCCCCATGGAGCCAGTTTATCTTTTATAACCCTGTCAATGCTATATATTAATACATTAATAGTTAATATCACAACACTATAATAGCCTTGGCTTTACAGTTTTTGTGTGTACAGTATTAATATTCTACAGGACATGGGTACGTGTCGCGGTGTGCGAGGCAGGTGATGAAATTCACTTCGTTGATTTGTCCATTTCTGTCGTATATTTTTCTATATGACTTTCTTAACATACATATGAAATGTAGTAGAAAGACTCCTGTCTCTCTGGGTACACCCATATGCTGAACACGCCACCATTATCTTAAACAATGGCAAAGAATGTTGGTGAAATTGATGGTCCGACGTGATGAGCTGAGGTTTGTTTTGAGTCAATGGGGGGTAGGGAGGACAGCCGACCAATAGAAAATTGGCTTCACCTCTGTGACGTCATGCCGCCTCCTCTTAGATTATACCTCCATGATTCTACCTCCCAAAAAGTTGGCCAGCCATCTTTTGGTGTTGTTATGCATGTTTGTGTTGTATATTTTGTTTGTGAGGTTGTGGCTGGGGATGGCATCGAATGTTTTACTTATGTCTAGTGTAACTAAGAGTGTTCTGTGTGAGGGCCTATCTGAATTGATGCCATCAAATATTCTTTGTGTGAGGTCTGTAAAAAGGGTGTTAGTTGAGTGTAGTGGTCTGAAGCCGTGTTGTGAAGATGCAAGGGGGATGTGTGGTGTAGTTAGTTTAATTAAGAGGCGCTCGGTGATTTTGGAAGGGGTGCAAAGGAGGGTGATGGGACGATGAGAAGAGGGTAGTGTGGGTAAACATATGTAAATAATTGCGGTAATGTCATGAAAGAGATACAGTATCAGGATTACTAGCAATATACTTTAGTTTAGCTTATAAAAGATAACATTTGTTTCCTGTGGAAATGAAACATCACTTTGAAGAAAACGTGACCAAAGTGGGATTTTCAGGACAAACAAAATCAGAAGGTGTACTTTTATCAAGGGTGATGGTGTCGGATAATTGGAGGTAAATGAGTCTTCCAAATATTACCACGAAACACCAGCTTGTTTCATGGTATAGTCAGGAGGAATCAGAAGTCTCCAATTATCATACACTATCACAGGGTCCTTAATTGCTCTGCTACAGACAGACTTATGGATCAATGTTGTTATATCTGTGTTGTAGTTCGTGTTGACTGTCTGGATACCTATACAAGAAGGACTTGGGAAATGGCCTCATGGTCTTTAGGTTTGGGTTTTTTTATTGGTCGTCTGTCAAGTACAGTACACCTAAACATTGGTCAGCTGATCTGGACACATCTTGTTGCGAATTATATATTCCTCACTTTTTAAACCATTATCCCTGCCTATGGATGTGTGAAAAGATATCGTAATAAAACTATAATATTCCACAGGTAAGGTGAGAACTAAATAACATGATATATTTACTTAGGAAGTGAAGTAAAACAAAACTAATATGCAGCGTCTGCCTGTGCCACACATCCTATAACATACAGCTTTTTAGTATATTGCTTGAAATGAAATGAAATTAAGAGGAAATAATTCGTCTGTGGCGAGATTATCTTTACAGTTTTCAGTTGTTTGTCATTCATTCAGCTGCTAATTGTGTACCGTATTTTAATGGCTTTTCAATTGGGGAGGTACAGAGATTCTATATATTTGCTTTAAATGATGTTTTGCCTGTTCGTTAAATTTATCTTAAATCAAATTCTAAATATCATATCATATTATTATCGAGGAAAAAAGAGACACTTTAATATTGGTGGCTGTACAATATCACATTCCCACAATCAGGGAAAATAGCATTTGCCAATTGTATTAAATAATTAACCAAGTTATTCACCCACAATATTTTTATTATCACTTCACAATTCTTGGTGAGTACGATAAACACGACACACCAAGACCGACTCTGAGATTGAACATATTATGTTTCACGCCAATATGATAAAAATAAACTATAATTCATATCCTTGGCTACAGCTGTGAGTTCTGAACTGCAGCAAGTTTATCACTTGGTGATTACACCCGGTTCCCCCACAGGTGTAGGAGTGATGGCAGTATCTCTGGTAAGGCGTTTCTGCTTCAACAAATTGACAACCTAATATCACACTACAACTCATAGTCTAGGAGCCAAGGGGTGTTTTCATGTCTGAGAGGGACCCGATATCTTTCACCTATCGAGGACCACTTGTGGCATAATATCAACGAGGGTGCTTCATCCGAAACCGGGCAATAATTTCAGAAATCACGGATTTGTCAAAAATTTGCTTTTAAATCAGAGTCCTCGTCAGGGGAGAAGCAGTGTCCTTTAAATTTACCAACAGGAAATTTAACTGAGTAGTATACTTTTAGTAATAAATTGGAGCACCTTGATTCCTCCAATGTATACCAGGAAACAAGAAGAGAGTGGCTGATTGTTGTTGCTTGGAATAGTTTGGAGGAATCAGTTGCTCCGGATATACCAACATTGTATACTACCTTCCTAATAAGGGATGATAAATTGAAATGCTACTGATTCCTCCAAACTATGCCAGGAATCAGGCAACTTGAATGTTAGTAATACGGGATCTGTTTCGTGGCACAGTTTGGAGGAATAAAAAGCACTCCAATTTACCAAAGAGATAGACGAAAAGATGAGAGAGAGAGAGAGAGAGAGAGAGAGATAGAGAGGAAGAATGGAAACGATGAGGTAGATAACAGTTTAAGATTGAGAGTAGATAAGGAATAAAAAGGCGGGAAAAGCCAGGAATGTAGGTAGGTTGAAACTCTCTCTCTCTCTCTCTCTCTCTCTCTCTCTCTCTCTCTCTCTCTCTCTCTCTCTCTCTCTCTCTCTCTCTCTCTCTCTCTTATTATACATTGCCTACCTGTTTCAGCTGACTTCTTCCTCCCCAAAACAGGTTCTAAAGATGGCGGGGGAGGGGGAGGGGGAGGGGGGGAGAAGAGAGGAAGATGGACTGAGAGAGGGAAAGAAAAGAAGAGAGGTTAATAGAGAGAGGAAGAAGAAAGAGTTGATGAGAGGCGAGGGAAAGAAGAGAGGGATTGAGAGAGGCAGAGAAAAGAAGAAAATATGAGGGAGAGGGTTAATGAGAGAGGCAGAGAAAAGGAGAAAGAATGAGGGAGAGATAAAAGAGATGGGAGGAGATGGATTGAGAGAGGCAGAGAAAAGAAGAAAGAATGAGGGAGAGGGAAAAGAGAAAGTTGATGAGAGAGGCAGACAAAATGAATGAATGAATGAAGGAGAGGTGAAAATGGAGGAGGTTGATAAAGAAAGGGAGAGTGAGGAGTGAAGATTAGCTTAGGTTTGGTCATCAATACTGAACAGGAAAAATACCAATATAATACAACCTATAATTTGAGTACCTTTTTTTATATTCTACCTCCCTCTCGCTGACGTCTGGGTACTGATACTAATTGATACACAGTAGCTAGATTTTTCCTATCCTACTCTGTGTCGGAGAGAGAGAGAGAGAGTGTGTGTGTGCGTGTGTGTGTGTGTGTTGTGAGAAAGAGAAAAAAGGTGTGTGTGTGTGTGTTGTGAGAAAGAGAAAAAAGATGTGTGTGTGTGTGTGTGTGTGTGTGTGTGTGTGTGTGTGTGTGTGTGTGTGTGTGTGTGTGTGTGTGTGTGTGTATGTATGTTGTGAGAAAGAGAAAAAAGGTGTGTGTGTGTACAACTCTAGGGAACATTTCGTGTAGGGACCTTAAAGATTTAAATAACATGATAATAACATTGTCTGTAAATAAAATGAAAGATCCACTGCATCAAGCAAGACAAGAACAGGGGGGAAGTACCACAGTTCACTCAAGGAAAAGTTTGCCAGACCCCACACATACCAGTGAGCTTACTTGTGTGTGTGTGTGTGTGTGTGTGTATGTGTGTGTGTGTGTATGTGTGTGTGTGTGTGTATGTGTGTGTGTGTGTGTGTGTTTGTGTTTGTTTGTGTGTGTGTGTGTGTGTGTGGTGGGGAATTTTATACTGTTGACCTTGCTGTGGACGACGTCGAGTTTCTCTGTACGTATACTGAGACGTTCGGTGTTGTACAGTCCAAACATTATTTATTATTGTCTACGTTATTTAACATTATTGTGTTTATTGAGTTATCTACATACACTATTGTTTTATTCCTTTAGTTAAGAATAATTTACTACTGCGTTCGATGTTTGTTTAAGGGACCCTGTGATGTAGTCAGAAAATTGGAGATAAATAAGTCCTTCAAATCGCGTGGTATTGTTCATTGCCCCACCCAGTACACCTATAGAGGCTGAGTTCGAATGCAGGGTATATATATATGTGTGTGTGTGTGTGTGTGGTGCCTGCCGTTCGTCTCTGGTCAGGGATTACGTATCACGAGTGTACGTGCATTTTTTTCCAAGCATAGGCTGTGGCAGGGTCCAGAGAATACATAATATATTCTCTGGACCCTGGGCTGTGGTGTGATGTATAGTGTTCTTCGTTGGTATATAATGTCTTTCCAACGGCGCTTATGCCTGTCTTGTTTGTTAGTGTTGTTCATCTTTAGTGACGTCATTTGCGTGGTTAGAGGATATTGTTAATGACGTCAGCCGCTGGTGTTAATGAACCCTGTGATGCAGTCAGAAAATTGCCGGCAAACGAGGCCTTCAAATATTGCCACGAAAGACCTATATGCACCTATATGGAAGGAGCTTGTTTGGTGGCTTAGTCGGGAGGAATCAGAAGCCTCCATTTCGCATACACCTTCATAGAGTCCTTAATGAGAGTGTTGATCATTGAAATCGATTATTTTGGCTCCTTATGCATTCGAGAAAAAAAAATCATCCACGCTTTTATCGAAATTTTCTGTGAACTTTTGATTTGGGCAGTCCATCAAGAAAGCACACATACATACAGACATTTGTGGTCAATGTAAGACAAAAATGAATTAGAAACAAATCAGAGATCGAGTGAGTGATTGAGTGATTGAGTAAACTCCTTCTGTCTGTCTGTCTGTCTGTCTGTCTGTCTCTCTTCTATGTCCTGCCAGAAAGAGAACATCATGAAAACAATACCAAGACACTAAACAAAAGATAGGCAACACACAGCTACAGTATGACTCACTCGTTACACGTGGGCTGCATGATTAATGAGACTTGTTGGAATTACCACGCTATCGTAAGTTGGGCGAATTTTTCCGGGGAAATACAGTGGTGGTAAAACTGGAGCAACTGATTCCTCCAAACTATTGCAAACAACAGGACACCATTATTTTTGTTGATTTGGTTCTGTTTCCTGAGCAATCAAGTCACTCCAATGTACCAAAGGTGAGTTTCCCCCCTTAACCCTCTAGTGAGTTTAATTATTATTTTTTTATCCTGGAGAAAATGCACCAATTGTTTCTAGATGACCAAACCACAACACACACAAACACACACAAACATCTCGAACCAATACTATCGCCCAGAACTCGACGAATCAGGGTGGGCTAGGGACTATGGTATCCGAGTGTACAGTTGTTGTTTTTTCTCTCTCAACCTGGGGATTGTAGAGTGTAAGTAAGTAAGTAACCCTTGACTCTTGCGAAGTCCCGAGATTTTGAGTATCGCTCTAGATGAGACAGTGAAGCTTCGTGATGATATTGATAGCTGCTTTTCCTTCGTTTGTCCCACTAGATGACGACACTATAATTATTTATACACTTTATTTATACAGTAATAATATAAGTTTTGGTTCCCGTCTAAATGCAGTAATAATAACTATTACATTTTCGTATAATTTAGTATACCAGCTGCTGGTAACAGGACTGGAGTAGCAAAAACAATGGTGATTTGTTGCCTGAAATATTTTAGAGGAATCAGATGCTCCATAATTACCAACACTATAAAAAGAAACATGCATGTGACTGACTATTCACAATATAAGGATTGTGTACTATATTTACTTTATTAAATGTTTAAGGCAAACAAGTAACTAATAATCCATCCAACCAAATAATTATTTAACCAACTTGGTAGCCAATAATTGTTTTCTACCTCTGCCAATAATCACTATAAAGATGAAAAAGAAGCTAAAGATTAAGAAAATACCAAATAAAATAATATATAATAAGAGAGATAGCGGGCAACTCTGGACTTATGACGTCAGCATTGGGGCGGAGTTAGTGGTGTTGTTGTTGCATTTATACGTTCGGCGCTACTCGATCAGTGTTGCCACTCCTTGGGATTTTGGGCTTGGCCTTGGGATATTTTTGTAGATCTTGGGATTTTTAGACATTCATGGAACGGATTTTTATTTATTTTTATTGTTATAATTATATACAAGGTCAGGCTAGACACCACTTATTGTTAAAATGAGTGATTTTGAAGAGCCAGGAGGGAGTGGTAGTAAGTCTTCAAATTTCAGGTGAGGATTATCATTTTAGTTAATCTTGGGATATTTTGTCCAATCTTGGGATTTTTGGGGCGCTAGTCTTGGGATATTGAAAATTTCAGAGTAGCATCACTGTCTGTACTCGACAAGTCAACTCAGTCAGTATGTAGGCTATTGTGCTGTGGTTATTGTAGTTGTGGTTGTTGCTGTTGTTGTTGTGGTTGGCTTAGTATCGATTTACTTCTCTCATACTTGGCTGAGGGAAAAGTGGATTGGAACATACATACATCCAGTGAATTCCTCTTCCTTCTGGTAAGTTACATAGAAAAATGATAACGCCATCCTTCCTCATTTAAAGTGCTATGTTCAGACCCAAATCCTCTTGTGACTTGCGGACGTTAACCTGTATATTCCAATGGAGACACAACCAAAGCCAGTACAGTAATGTGTGCTTGTCACGTCTCCTACACTTTTTCTTATCTTCTCTCCACCTTTCCCTCATTCCTTCCACCTTTACCTTCTTCTCTCCCTCTGTTGATTCCTCCAAACTATGCCACGAAACAGATCCCCAATTTGTACTTTACTATTCTAGGGCGTTTGTTTTCTGGCATAGTTAGGAAGAATCAGTAGCCTCCCAATTCACCTACAGAAGAATATCCTTATCCATAAGTTCACAATGCAAGTAAAAATAATGTTGTGTGAAGAAATAAAATCATGATGAAACCATTTCAAGTGGGTCAATTGCCGCTCTGTGTGGATTAAAGGCGTAGTACACTGTTGGTATTTCTGGAGCAACTGATAACCCCAAACTATTCCAAGCAATAGGACACCATTATTTTTCTAAACCTAGTCCTGTTTCTTGGCATGCTATGGAGGAATCAAGGCGTTCCAATGCACTAAAAGTATACTATTCCCTTAAATACTTGTAAGGTTACAGATTCCTCCATGCACTGGCAGGAAACAAACCACCAAGTACTAATTACTAATACTGTATACGGATAAGGGGTCTGTTTGTAGCATAGTTTAGAGGACTCGCTAGCCATCTAAATAACCAAACAACTCCTAAGCTGTGTTGTGTTGTGTTGTGTGCGTCCCAAGAGTCGTATCAGGAAGGAAAGGAAGTGTTGCATCATATCATGTAACACTAGATAATTAAGGACAGTAGCAGTTATCTCAGCACCAAATATAAAGCCATATTTTATTCATCACTTTTATATATAGTTTTGTTTTGTTTTTTCACGAAGGGAAGTATGTGAGTGGTGGAAGGAAGTGATAAAAAAGAAAGAAAAGGATTAGACCATAAATTGGACTTATATTTGGTATAAAATACAAATAAGGAAGAGTTTATATTATACGTTGTACGATATTAAGTACCGTTACCCTGCGATCGTGTATGAGAATTGGAGGCTTCTGGGGTGGTACTTATAAAGAATTTAAGATTTTATCCTAAACTTCGTTATAGTTAAGATGAAGACATAACTTTCATGCCCTACTAAGCACTAAGTCTTCGACCTAATGCGAGACTTAGCTGGGTGAAAATCATAGACGATTGAAACAGTTATCTGCTAAATGTAGTAAGATTTTTTTTGTAATATTGTTATAATTTAAGGAAATAAAGAAAGGAAAATAGTGAAAATAAATTTTTAAATAATGAAGCGTATATTAATATACTTTTTTTTATATGCAATGCATAGAATAATGCAAAAACATTGTGTGTAACTCAAATTTATGGACAAGACATACCGATTCTACGTTCTACCGCCCGAGGCCTAATCGTTTTCGGACCAAAGATGCCTTATTTATTTCATCTTAATAAGCTTTATTATTATAGCAATATTTATGTGATGTTCTATAACGTACATTAAATCATATTTTCAATGCAGAGGGATAATACCAGGCCTGTATAATAAGAAAATCCGTGAAATGTAGGGAAATGCTATGACTAATAGCCTAGTATTATTAAGATGAAATAAATAAGGTCTCTTTGATCCGAAAACAATACTAGGCTCATCAGTCCCTTTCCCTACATTTCACGGCCTGGTATTATCCCTTGCCTATTTCTATATATAATTTAATTACCTCTGTACTCGTCACTCGGTGTACTACTTTGTTTAAGCCTTGGTGGGGAGTGGCAGAGACTAATTTCATGATTTATATGGAATCCACACACTATCGGTTGCTTATGTCAAAATCTTAAGCCCGTAGGATATACCCAGACCCAATCCTAGCTATGACGAGATTTGTGACGAGACATAAGGACTTATGTCTAATTCTTAGGGATTTATGACAAATATCCGCTATCTTGAGGCTTAAGTCAGAATCATAGCGCTAAGACGAAGACTTAGTGCTTTATAAGTACCACCCTGATTCCTCCTGTCTATGACCTGAAACAAGCTTCTTCCATATAGGCGGTGTTCGTGGCAATATTTGAAGGACTTTCTGACTACATCACAGGTTCCCTTAAGACTATCATCCACAAATCACTGACAGAATGGCAAAGATAATAGAATGTAAAAATTTCAATAGTGAAGCAACAATTATAATGATAACCAATAGAATATTATATTATGTGTGTATTTGACCAGTAGGAATCTGTATATAAGAGTTGGATGGGATGGATTTCAGTGTGTGTGTGTGTGTGTGTCAAGCAGGAGTGAATCCATGTGATTTTGATGAGAGGGATATATATGTATGTGTGTGACGGTCAGGAGGCAGTATATATGTGTGTGTGTGACGGTCAGGAGGCAGTATGTATATATGTGTGTGACGGGTAGGATGTATGTAATAACACACATTACCATTTTTTTACATTGTCTCACCCCTGTATATTTTCAGCCCCAGGGTTGTACTACATGAAATAAACCGTTTATTATTATTATTATTTATATGTGTGTGTGACGGTCAGGAGGCAGTATATACAGGGTGATTCAGAAATGCGTGCCGAAAATCCGCAGGTGTATTCCTGGCACATAATTGAATGTAAATTAGTCATGTATGTGTGTGTTGTGTATGTGTGACGGGCATAAAACAGTGTGTGTGTGTTGTGTATGTGTGACGGGCATAAAACAGTGTGTGTGTGTTGTGTATGTGTGACAGGCATGAGTCAGTGTGTGTGTGTGTGTGTTGTGTATGTGTGACAGGCATGAGGCAGTGTGTGTGTGTGTGTATGTCTGGCCAGCAGGAGTGTCAAGCAGGGATCAAGGAGGTGAAGAGTGTCAAGTAGGAGATGAAGAGAGTGAGTGGTGGTGTAAGAGGAATGCGTCAGTGAGGATAAAATAAATCCACAAGAAGGTTGATTGGTTGTGTGAATGATGTATTAATTGGCAGGAAAAAATTACTAACTTGCCCTAGAGAGAGAGAGAGAGAGAGAGAGAGAGAGAGAGAGAGAGAGAGAGAAGGAAAGACAGATTAGGTTGGTAGCGATATCTGGTAATAATCGGGGTTATGTGAGAGCAGTGTGCAGACGACTTAGGGATTGGTGTATTCTGATTCCTCCTAACTATGCCACGAAACAAGCTCCTTTAATGTAAGTGGGTGTTTCGTGGCAATGTTTGAAGGACCCTCTAACCTCTTAATTTTCTGACTACATCAAGTAAGTTATTGATGGGAGAGCATTGTTTGGGTTTATTAGAGCGCCTTGAATCCTCCAAACTATGCCAGGAAACAGGGAGGACCAAATACGCAATAATAATGATGGGCTGTTACTGGGAAAAGTTTGGAGGAATAATTGTCTCCAAAAATGGCCAAATTATACACACGGAAATGTACATGTTGTTTGTTATATACTAGTAAAGTGAATATAAAGTAACAAAGTAGATTCCGTTGTATTTCATTCACGCTTTGGGACCGCAATATGTTTGAGAAAATTGTATGTCGTAGTAAGGGTGAACATTATCATAGAAAAAACTGTCTCACACACACACACGCAGTTAAAAAACAAAATACACACATACGCAGTTGAGATACAGATTTCCTCACTACACACACACACACAAACAGAGAGAGAGAGAGAGAGAGAGAGAGAGAGAGAGAGAGAGGGAGGGAGAGGGAGAGGGAGAGAAAGTGTGTGTGTGTCATAACCCTGCAACCCATCCTCATTTGTATACAACCTGTGACGTAGGTACTGCTTGGTGGTTAGTAGTGACGTATGTATTAACCTTGAGATGGGGAGTGCATGTGAACCAGGCAGAGAGACAGGAAAAGAGAGGAGGGGAGGGCCGCGTGTGGAAGGGAAATAATGAAGGCAAAGAGACAGAGAAGAAGGCAGAATATGAGAGGGAAATAATAAAGATAAAGATAGAGAGTAGAGGGTAAAAGTAAGAGAGGGAAATAATGAAGTTAAAGAAGAAAAGCAGTGAAGAATAAAACAGAAGAGAGGAGTTACAGCCCAGCCAAGGGAAGTGAACTAGAAGCGAGAGGAAATAAAAAGAAGTTAATATAAATATTGGAGGATTTATTTTGTGTGTTAATATAAATGTTGCCTCCACAGTCGAATGTTCTAGTGTTACAATCATATATATATACGTTCAGTTGTCTCTCATATCCTGTTCATTTCGTAATGGTTGTGCCTCCTATTCTTCTGTTTATTTCGTAATGGTTGTCCCTCCTATCCTTCTGTTTATTTCGTGTTGGTTTTCCCTCCTATCCTTCTGTTATTTTTTTGTTGGTTGTCCCTCCTATACTTCTGTTTGTTTCTTGTTAGTTGTCCCTGCTGTATTTGTTGTCCCTGCTATATTTGTTGTCCCTGCTATATTTGTTGTCCCTGCTGTATTTGTTGTCCCTGCTGTATTTGTGTTTCTTTCGTGTTGACTGTCCCACCTCTCTCTTATGCTCAAATGAATGAATATGTAATAATGGTGTTGTATTATTTTTCAGGGACGATGTATCCGTGGCCAACAGCCTGCTTCAAGGTGTGGGGCGTCAGTAGTCCCACATCCCATCCTAATTCCGCATCCCCACCTTCTTCCACACCAAATTCCTTAATCCCCCTTCCATCAACATCTCTCCCTACTTCCTCACCCCCTATACCTTCCACATCCCTCTCTCCTACATTCCTCACTCCTTCCACATCCCTCTCTCCTACATTCCCCACTCCTTCCACATCCCTCTCTCCTACATTCCCCACTCCTTCCACATCCCTCTCTCCTACATTCCCCACTCCTTCCACACCTCTTCCTCGTTCCACATCTGTCCCTATCTCCACACTTTTCACTCCAGGCACAACTAGCACACTGTCCACATCTCTTCCCAGTTCTTTTACTTGTTGTTCCTTGTCAGTTACTCAGCAGCTATCTTCCTCTGAGCCCTGTCTTACAACAAACCCATGCCTTGCCAATTCCCTCCCTCCAAACCCATCCCCTGTCCATTCCCTTCCACCAAACCCATGCCTTGCCAATTCCCTTCATCCAAACCCATCCCCTGCCCATTCCCTTCCACCAAACCCATCCCCTGTCCATTCCCTTCCACCAAACCCATGCCTTGCCAATTCCCTTCATCCAAACCCATCCCCTGCCCATTCCCTTCCACCAAACCCATGCCTTGCCCATTCCCTTCCACCAAACCCATGCCCTAACGCCACTGAACCCATACCCACGGCCATCAACAAGAAGGTGTCATGGTTGGGTGGGGATTCTGCCACGAAAGATCCAAAGCCTGGTACGTATATAAAGAAAACAATGTAATGGGATAATATAGTTTGGGTACATTAGAGCACCTTGGTTCTCCCATATTATGCTGTATAGGAAACAGCACCAGATTAATTAAAATAAATAAATGCGTGTTGTTGCTTGGAGGAATCAGTTGCTCCAGACTCGAGAGTAAACATACCATCACTATACTGTACTATTGTCCCTTTTGATATACAGATTTAATTTTGTGTATGTCTCACCGCTTTGGTTCATTAACTTGTGTAGGGAAGACAGACTTTTGAGTTGAGCGTTTGTTTACCGTGAAGAGGAGAGTATACTTTTGTTACTTTGGAGTGCCTTAATTCCTCCAAAGTAGGAAACAGGACCAGATACACACAAATAATGGTGTTCTGTTGCTTGGAGGAATCATTATCTCCAAAATTGTCAATACACTACCCTCCCTTAAGGACCCTGTGATGTAGTCAGAAAATTGGAGGTTAGTGAGTCCTTCAAATATTGCCACGAAACACCAATTATATAGAAGGAGCTTGTTTCATGGCATAGTCAAGAGGAATCAGAAGCCTCCAATTTTCATACAAGAACACAGGGTCCTTAAGAGAACCTGTGATAATGTGGGAGACTTAATTGGTGAGTTGTGATTCCTCCTCACTATACCACGAAACAAGTTCCTTCAATGTAGGTGGTGTTTCGTGGGAATGTTTGAAGGACTCACTAACCTCCTCTTTAAAACAACAACAGACGTATATTTGTGTTTATCCGTGTGAAACAGCTGGTAGACGAGTTAATAAGTAACACATTTAAAAAGGTTGTATGTGTGGGTGAATTTGTGTAGTTAGTCATCTGAAGTGGCATAGTTTGGACGAATTTACTAGTAAGCCTCAAACAAAATAACCTTAATAGTTGCATGTTTGGACAAATGGGTAGATTATAAAGCCCTCCAAATCACTATCAAACAAACAAAGTCAGCGAATGTAGTTTTGTTATTTTTTCATTGTATTTCCAGGACCATCAGCATCACCTAAAGTCAAGAGGAAAAGAGGGAGGCCAGCTAAGTCAGGTAAATTTTAAATTTACCTATTTCTCTCTATAATTATTTATTATATCTATTTGTTATATTTTTTATATCTATTTGTTATATCTATTTATTATATTTTCTATATCTATTTTAGTCATTAGCAGTAAATATGGAAAGAGAGGTTGATAACCCTGGTCATATGAAAGTAATTCGGGTATACAGTATAACCTCTTTATTCTGTATTTACCTCCTCACACACTTAACTATATAACATTCTCCCTCCTCCCATAATATTGTCATTCCTTATCTCCCCTTATTCTCAATTTCTCTCATTATTTACCCTCTTGCCATTTTTTTCTCACTAAAATAAGTGTTCTCTTCAATTGTTAACTCCAAAAAATGAATAATACTTAATTTAAGGCATTTCCAGCTGACAAAACTGAGAGCACTGTGTAGAGTTAAAGAGCTAATTTAGTTTCTCCATTGCCCACACTAGCTGTGCGAAAGGACCGTGGCAAAAAAATCCCCTTGATCCACGACTTCATTAGAGGGCTGCTGGAAGACCCCACAATGAAGGATGTGGTTTTCTGGGAGGACAAAACAGAGGGAATGTTCCGCATCAACGACTCCAATGGAATTGCCAACGAGTGGGGAAAACTAAAGAATAAGAAGGGTATGACTTACGAGAAGTTCAGCAGAGCTCTAAGGTGAGATATAGTCATTTAAAAGACTGTGAAACACAGAGATAAAAACTGAACAATTTTTCTTTTTTAATTAAAGAGATAAAGACTAAAATATTTGTTTGTGCCCCACACCAGGTACCATCACAGGAGCAAGAGTTCAGCCCTCATTCCCGTGCCTGGCCGCCTCCTATTCAAGTTCACCAGCATAACCAAATCAAGGACTTCAGGATAAATTCAGGCTTATATAGTCTTAAATTTGCCAAATAATGAATGAAGTACACATATAAATAAGGCTTTACTTACTATTACTTTTTCACCAATGAATAATGATCCACTGAAAGCAAATATAACAGACATTGAACAATGTATAACAATATTTGTGACTGTCATTCCTCTATTTTGCAGTCCAGGTCACTATTCTTTATTTTAGAAACTCTTAATAAATCCATTACACTCCAGGCAGGAAGGATGAAACAATACTACGTGCTCATACCATATATATTTGCAACACTACATTCCACAACCTTTATTTCATAGTTCGAAGAGTCTCCGGAGGACAACCAGGCCTGATTCCCGAAAAAAAAAATATTAAAAAAAAAAAAACTAAAATGGAAATTCATATTCGGGCATATCAAAGTAACGATATGCTACTTCAATACAACATTGGAAATCACTCCTGCCTCCTCCTAAGGATACCCCCGACCCCCCGACGAACGGGGGGCCAACGGGGTTCCTTAAGAAAGTGGCAGAGTGTAATACTTCCCCCCTTGGTCCCCATCACCAAGGGGGGAGGGGGTCACATCTACCAAACACTACACCACACACACACCAATACACATACAGCCTGCACACTGAAAGGCTCACCTCACCCAGTACTGGTTTGTTGGTGTGTGTATTGGGGAATGATACAGTGTTCAGTAGAGTGGAGCCCCGCGCCAGTACACGTGTGTACTGGCGCATCACACCACAACAGCTGCAATGCCACCACCTGCAAAACATATTTCATCATTAGTATTATGCATTTTACAAAATAATCATGTTTCAAACTTCCTTTAACTAACAATTGTAAGACAAATTTGTATCTACCGTGGTACCTCTATATTAAATTATTTTTTAAAGCACATTTTTCATTAACTGATTAACCTCACCGTAACAATTCATTATTAGATCGAACTCTATTTACATATTATTCTATAATTATTATATTTTGCCTATTTTCAACAATATTATACTTACCGGCAATACCATCAGTCCTGCCAACACCAGTACTTCAAGGAGGACTGCCAACACACACTTGAGGACTGCCAACACACACACTACAGGATGCTGATTGTAAGAAAACACCAAAGTTAAGGTCTTCTCATAACACAATATTAATTATTACCCAATATATTATACAACCTACAACACCTCATACAATAAAAACAACTATAAAAGCCCCACTCCCCTTATACCCATTAACATCACTGAAACTAATAACAATCACACTGTATTCATACTCTGAAATTTCTGTACTGCATTTCAAAAGAATTCCGCTAATAATAGAGCGACTATTATGACCTGCATATACAGCCATGACTGATAGTGGTGGAGCAGGGACCAAGGAGTGTTGGAGAGGAACTGAACACAGTCTCTGTTCACTTCCTCTCCAACACTCCTTGGACCCTGCTCCACCACTATCAGCCATGGATGTACCAACAAACAGAAAACCCTGTTTGTATCAAATAGTCTGTTTCCTAGTATAGTTTTGGGAAAAGGGTATCCCTTCAATATACCAAAAATAACTCCCATTAATTAACTTTTTAGTCTGGCCGCCTATCTTGAACAGCACCACTTAAAAGTGAACTTATACTTATATGGTACATTAATTACCTCTTTTTCCATATAGTGAAAAAATTCCTGTTGACAACTATACAATGGCTAAACGTTCCTCCTGGTCCACCTAGCATTTACGGACGAGTAACTGGTTGTAGTAACGGCACGTTTCTTCGTATGTACAGCCTCAATCAAATATCCACCGACACTCTCCTACCATCCTAGTAAATATCTTCGTCATAAAGAATACGTTTATGATTTTGCAACAATAATTGAAGGGGGTTAACTTTACGCAAGGTGTTGTATGATTATATTTTGATATACAGTTTATTTTCACAATGGAGCGAAAGTCTATGGATATTTGATAGTGGCTGTACACACATACAGTCATACACTTTCCAGAAACAGTTACCAACCTCTCAAGGCCGTGGTCCAGGTGGAACGTTTAGAGAATGTACAAAGTTACAAACCACATCATTGTACAACCGGCAGCATAAATTCGCGTCCATCTCGTGTACTTAATAGTGATTATATGACCAGAGTTACATTCTGAACCAGTTTTTATTCCAACATACGTAATTTACCATGTGAAAACTATATCCGTCATCTCTGCATTAAAATTGTATTACAACAACATCACTAACTCTTACATACGTAGGTGAAAATGAAGTGAACTTATGCTGCCGAGTGTACTATTGCGGACATTAATTTCTTTCCACTCAGGGATGACTCGTACAGTTATCTCACCATTGTTATCATGTACTCCTATGATTTTATCGATTTTATTTGTGTGAATCTTTGCTGGAAGTTAAAAGCTGCTTCTAGATCGATTGATTTATAAGAAAAATAAACACCTCACCATTAGATAAAGGCAATCGAATGGGTACTAAAGTCATCCCTATGAAGATAAATTTCGTCCGCAATAATACACAGTCTTGTCATATATAATTTCTGACCAGGAATATATAACAGCTAGTCTTGGCCAAACGTAGGTCACTCATAATACATAATTATATCAAATTATTAATCACAATATGCGTAACATTTACCGCTTAGTTGGAACATTAAACGAATCACTAATATAAATTTCTTAAAATTAAATAAAAGTATGGATCAATGACAACGTGGACCTCTTATACCTCCTGGTCAAAAATGATGTAGCACGAGTGAACTTTAATAGATTAGTGGCATACTGATAAAAAGAATCGCTCCCATTCGTCTGCTCTACGACTTTTACCCAACTTCCTGGTCAGAGATAACGTAGCAAGAGTATACTAAAGTGTTAATAGTAATTCTCATCTTATACAGGTTAAAACTACTCCTTAACTCCTAACATAAGCATCTAAGACTACAGTTACAATAACACGTACAGTCTCCTCCACTGCCACGTTGATCACTCAGCGCTGTCAATGTTTGTACCGCACAAGGTGTGAACTTCCCGTTTCGACTCTCATATCCGATACATATGCCAGGATTAAATCGGGGGGGGGAGGGGGATGGTAATGGAAGTGTGTAGAAATGGGAATGGTGTGGTGCAGGTTTTAAGGAGGTAAGTCCTCTCCCCCTCTCATTAATTGACGTGCACAGTTGTGGTTACTAGCAGCATATCGTCATGGAATAAACTCAATATTAATGAGTTGTAAATAAGTTATCTTTTGTAAATAGGGTATTGTAAATCACATAAGATGAAAGTCAATCTGTATCAAAGTTAAATATCAGAATATTTACTTATGTATGCCCTGAATCAACCAACACCTTGAAGCTCGACTGTATTCATCATCTCTGACACATACGAAGCATCCAACACCTTAAATATATGATTTACGTTTCCATCCTCACCCAATTCATCTATGATCACAATGTAATGTGAACAAGAAAGGTTGTGAAATGTTCACTATATAATGACAAATATATAATACATTATTTTTAGTCTCAATCGTCAAGAAACAACTTTTAATGACAACTGTTAGTACACCACTACTACCGTTTTAATGTTCATCATATGTTGGACATTGTTGTTACCGACAAATATGAGTCATCGTCACAAACTAAATACCATATTAATATGCAATGACTAACTTGAAGGAACGAGCCTATCTTGATTTGTGGTGACTAATGATGGTGTAAAATGTTATAGCAACACAGTGATGTGCTTAAATTCCATACAAGATATTATTTTTACCTGCAGTAACTATCATTATCGTTATGATGTAGAACATTAAACAAAAACTCGAAGTGTTACTATTATCTTTGACGTATATTGATCTTCATAAAAATAGCACCTAGCCAAGACTTCTGCATTACAGTTGACAGTTCCCTACCCTGTACCCTGCCTCCATAGAACACCACACCCAAGCCAACACCAACCCTCAATCAACCTGCCACTGACATGAATCATATTGGCGTGTGTTTCGGATACTAGAGTCGACGACACTGAAGGTTAACACCTTGTGGGGTACACACATTGACAACGCTGAGTGATGAACGAGGCAGTGGAGGAGACTGTACCTTTAGATAAACCTGCATTGAACACCAAAGGAACACAACACTCACCCTTCACGTTCCGCAGACTGTTCCGCTGAGGTGTTGTGGTGTAGTTTACAGTCATTTTGATGGTCCATTATAAGCCAATTTTCAGTACACACACTTTAGTGGGATTTATATTTAAAACACTTATTCCTACGAAACATGACTGGTAGATTAAAATTAAAGAAAATTTTATCACTTCTAGTTTTTACCTCTTACACACGTAGAGGTACTAATATTCAATCACTAGATCTCTCCGAAGTATGCCAGGAAACTGTAGCAATGATAGTGGTCCATTGCGTGGAATAGTTTGAAGGCATCAGTTGTTCCAGATTTACCAACACTAATAACCACCATTCTCACTTCCACTTTTATTTACACAAACTCAGTGCCAACAAACTTAGAAGAATCAAATTTCACTAATTAAAAGTTTATTCCAATCAAGTTTCTACTAAACTATTAATTAAAGGCTGCAATGCCCATCATTCACCGTTACACTTAACACTTCACTTTGTATTATTCACTTAACGAAACTTCACTTTTAGCATTATCGAATTAACGTAACTTTTTTTCCACCAAGTAATCTATTAACACATCACTCCAGACCTCGACACTGATCCAGCTTTAAAAGAATATTTTTTGCATTACTGACTTGGGCAAAGCGACTCATGAACATTTCGAAGCAGTGGAGAAAATTTAACAAGCCCTCAAATATTGGAGCCAATGCTATATTTTCGAAGCATTGCCGGGTCTCCATAATGAATAACACCAAGAGAACAATTTAACTTAGAACCTTAGTTTCGTTACCACTAGACTTCCTTAATTTTCTTTCTCCCGTACATTTAGCAAACCCGCAGTAGGCTATTCACGACTATAATACGGACCTTATGGTTTTGTTATCCCAATCGTCTTCCTTCTCTCGTAAAAGTAGCAAACATTACATTTACATAGGACAAGGTTCAGTCCAATTCAACCATCTTTCAATTACAAAATAATTAAGGATCTTTGAATAGACACCGAAACATTACTACATTACATTACATTACAAATACATTAAACTTTAACGTTAGGGAGATCCTTTTCGAGGGTAAATTGATGGAAAATGGAAAGTCTCTGAACCCTCCAAACTTTGCTAAGAAACAGATGCCCTCAGTGGTAGTAATAAGGGATCTGTTTCATGGCATCGCTTGGAGAAATCAGTAGCCAACCAATTTACCAACAAGATTTTCTCCTCAAAATAACATGACGGTATTCTATTTCGTAACACACATTGAAGGACGATATCAAAAACCTTACGTAAGTCACCAACAAAAGAATCTCCCATCAACAACAAACTGAATTAAACCGCCAATGTCGGACCACAGTTCTTACCACGACTCCACACTCGCACTGTTGACTGTAAACTGAACAAGCCACCAGACCTGTCCTCCCTCATCACCTCTGTTTGTCGCCGGCTTTTCCCATAATGACAAACTACGCATGCGTGAAAGTGGAGGGGTGGGGGGATGAAGGAAGGGGGCCCCGATTGTGGAGGTAGCTGGTAGTGGGGGAGAGGGAGAGAACTACAGGCACAGGCTACAGCACAACTATGTAATTTCGTTTGTTCGTAAGCGTTCATTCATGTCAAGGACAAGACTCCGGCACTGCTTCGAAATCTAGAATATAAACTCGTACTTCAAGAGGAGGAAAATGGTTCACTAGCTGCTTCAAAACAAGCCCGAAGCACTTTGGCTCGGACAGGAATGCAAACATACGAACAAGTGTAAACTACGAGATGATTAATGAATACCTCCCCCCCCCCCTGAACCAAACTGCTTGAACATCACTTACCATATCTATAGTTCCACTCCTAATTAAGGGAGTTGTAAGGACATAAGACAGTATTGGTAGGTTATGACAAGGGAGAATGTGATAGAGGTGATGGATGGGACAGCAAATTTAAAGATAAAGTTGCAAAACACTTTTTTTAAATTTACTTAGGATAAATAAATCCAGATGTGATAAAATTACTATACTCGTATATCTATTTCTCTATTCTATGATTTATTACATGTCATGACATTTATAAAAACACTCATACTTTTTACTAGTACCATGTTTGACAATAAAATACTTACTAACCAAATACAAAAGGAAAACTTGTTGTTTAAGTAGACTAATCCGAGATGAGTGAGTTTATATCACTTTTCCAGCAGCCTAAGTTTCATAACCACATTCTTCAATAAAAGCTGGAATGAACACGTTTCTTTTATTTCCTGCTAAGTCAAGGAATTTTAACAAGGCCATTGTGTTAAATTTTGTCTCAATACAAAAAGGTTTCCTTGAATATCTCTGTGTACTGAAATAAGACGAATATTTTTTTGCCATATCTTGAAAAATTGTCAAAGTATTCAAGGTTCTAAATGACTTAATTGATTATTAATGCACAAGAAGTGACAATATCCCTGTGCCAGGTAATAATTAAAGGTTACATGGCTATAAACAGATGTTCTACACAATATAATGCTGAGATGACTGATTGCAGGACTGTTAACTAACAATGTTGTATGTGGGTTCAACTTCCAGTAAAGATATAGCAAACTGGTTCCTGTACTTATGAAGCCCTGAAACTGATGTAAATTGCTTTAAAAACTTCACTGTAACCATGTTAGGTCCCTTCCACAGAAGTGGGCAAAACACGGCTGGCATGGGCAACTGACCTAGTGGAAATCTCTCTCTTTTTACCAGTGTTACCATATTAACCACTCCCCAGCAGCCATTGGACACAACAACTTGTGCCGGCCACCCACCCACAAAATTGGTAATGATGTCTGCCGGCCGCCTTTTGCCCTCTCATGTGGAGAGGGCCTTATACACCTGTAAAGCCTTACTGATTAGCTAATTACATGACTGAAGATTTTATCACAGTATGAATTCTTATGGTAACTACTAAAAGTGTTTGTCACAACTGAACCCAAAGTGGTTAAGATGTGGAATATTAATAATAGGTAATGTTCTTGAAGATGAAAAATGTACTGATAATGTGATTCTTTACCCAGAAGCAGGATCTACATTACAGCCTATAACAAACTGAATTATAATGTGTTTTTACTTGATCACATGTATGATGCTTACAGCTTCCATACTAACTTTGCTTTACATCTATACTTCATGAGGAACACACACTAATAGGTTTTGCAGGCTATGCATTGTTACTGTAATTTAGATATACAATATATCCAATATATATATTATAGTACAATAGTTAATTTATACTGTTTTGAAAGTGTATAATTTTCTTTGGTGCTTTAACTACCAAATATTCTTTACTTACCGGATATACTTTGTCAATACTTATGTTTAGATTAGAAATATAGTTCACCTGATTCAGCTTTATACTGCTTAAAAATAAAACAGCTTAATGATTTTCCTAAGTACATAATACAAAAATCTTATCAATAGCAGTGAAATTAATATTTTATGTCTGTAACCAACATTAATATACAGTTTTATTTTATTAATGTTTGTGAGTTTATTGGCTCATGTAAGGTGATATGTACTCTATTGATAAATTGTGAGCTATGAATTCCTCCAAACTATGCCCCAAAACAGATCCCCTATTAATGTAACATTGAGATCATCTGTTTCCTGGCATAATTTGAAGGAATCAGTGGCCCCTCAATTTACTGTCAAGAGTATCTCCCCTTAACGAAGTACACAAATCCTGACAACTTACAGGAACTTGCAGTCAATAACTCTCCTATGAATGGGTAACACATCCTGGCTCTTCACACCAAACTAGTCCAGGTTTACACATCTCAGGATCTGTACAAAACTAATAAAAGAAGGACAAATTACAAAACCAGAGCACATTTTATATACACGGGTCAACTCTTGCGTGTCGCTGTTTGTTAAAAGTTTAGTTAGATTTGGTTTTTAATCTTTCTACACTCACTTTGATGAATGTTGTGCTGGACTGTACATACATGCTTTACTCTAGGTCAGCAAAAGTCACTCATCGGATTGTTGCAGCATTGTTTAGTGATGAATGTACAGGTTCTGTGGCTCAAGCATATCAGACATGAGTAATGCACATATAAAGTTTCCTACACACTCTCTCTTTCACATAATATTTACATAGTGCAAGACTTCTACACAAAACCTTAACAGTAAGTCCTGGAAGGCATACTTGATTAAAGTGTTGATGTATTTAATTAAGAATGTACTGTTACTTACAAATTCTGACTAGTAGTTATGGCACCTTTTTATAATAGCACTAGAATCATTCCCTTGATGTAAATATTAGGATCAGTTACTTCATATACATGAATACAAGATTTTTTTTTTCCCCTAACTTAATATACTTGTATACAGTATAAAATTTAATAAGAAGAATATAGACATTGTATCAATATAAAACCATCTGCAATTTTTTGCACAAAGTAAAGTTGGATACTAACTATTCGTTGCCCAATCTTTATATATTATGTGAATTGAAACCTGTCGATACTTTTCATTAAAAATCAAGTCTCCTCACAACTTTTCTCAACAAAATATGTACAGGTGGTAAAAATAAGTTATCACTAATCTTCACATCACCCACAAAAAGTATTTACTCAGCACAATGCTCACATACCTAC
This sequence comes from Petrolisthes manimaculis, assembly GCA_034508575.1. NCBI lineage: Eukaryota > Metazoa > Arthropoda > Malacostraca > Decapoda > Porcellanidae > Petrolisthes > Petrolisthes manimaculis. Next base: position 26,163 of record JAWZYT010002316.1, read on the forward strand.
TGAGGACCTACTTCTGACACAATACATTTCACTCCTATTCTTGGAGAAGTTTCAAGCCAGTGATTTCTCCTTACAGAAATAAAATTGTCTGGTGATAGTCAGAATAAAATGTACAGTATAATCAAACTATTGCCCTCTAATGTGTGAATAAGGTAGCAAAATCTCTTAGTTATCTGTGGTTTTACTTTTACTAATTTAAAGTTGCTTGGTGATAACTTGGATTTTTTTAAATGACAAAAGGTCAATTCTTATATGCTTTCTTATCATTAGGAAAATAGCATCCTAAATTGTTCCAATATTCCTGTACAGTATTGCTTTTAACATTACAGTTTTGAATAATTACCTTGCCAACATTCCAATCTGACATTCTTACAATGACACAGGGCAGGAAGTTTCTAAGCTCACAACTGCAGCTTTGTCTTGTTACCATAACTTTACAAATCTACAATTTTCACCAAACAATTCTCATTACTGTACTAGAAGAAACAAAGAACATATGTACTTTTGTTTGTAAGTATTGCCTTGATAATAAGCTCCACTTTGGACTATGAAAGAAGCAAGTAACCTGCTCTCCTTTCTCGACTAGATACATGAGACTAGTGCTGTAAAAGCATCTTGGCGTGAAGTTTTCTTTATCCGGTGGAAGCAATTGCTTAAATATGGCTTTCCATGTTTACAAATATAAAATCAGCTTTGTGCACTTTTTACATAGGCAACCAACTAGACATAAATCACGAGTGATATTGAGGGGTTAAAAGTGCAGCATAAGGCACATTATTAATTAACTATATAGGACCTACTGATGTTTTAGTAACAGTAACCAAGGTTTGGATACAGTACTATACTCTGTAGGGAAAAAATTAAAAGAAAGCTGAATAATTCCTTACGTATTCTCTTTGTGTGAATACTTTATTGTCTGTCCTATAATTATCCATGTCTGCAGCCTCCAAAATGGAAGATAAAATATTCTAATGATCTTTTAGCAATATTAGAATCAATTTACTTTATTTGATTCTCTTATAAACTTTAGATATCTATCACATATTCTGTAATATAAAGAAATCTATATTTTATCCTCAATCAATGCATCTTAAACATTTGAAATTTTTTGTTTTTACAAAAGTTAGCAATTGCAGGTGTCAGCCTACAAACTTGAGATGCCAAAATTAAATCAGGAAATATTAAGAGTCTTGACTTTGCCAGGGAATTGAAGGCTACACAGTTCCATACACTGTGTGCCAAGAAACAAAGTGCCTTATTTAAGTGAAGGTGGTTCATTGTTCAACACAATGTGGAGGAAATAGAAGCCTTCAACTTTCCAACATCATCTGACCCCAGTAAGCTTCATCAGGTATACAATTAATGTACAATATAATCTCTTCATGCTCGGCCACTGTGAGGTTTTCTTTGCACAAGTTGGTTTGGCTACCTTTCACCATAGCTTATACTTGGATAGTTTTCACATAATTTTTATCATATAGAATTAACTATTTTCACAGTGTTCCCTTTGATTCTGAAGATATTAATGTCCTCACTTTTTTATTCTCCAAAATACCAACAACCATATTGTATCCTATTTCAGATCCATCAATTACTACCATACTTAATATGAATAGTGAAATAAAATTTGGAAGGTGTATACTTAAGGCCAAAAGGAATTACTTTATCACTGATTTGCTATAAAATAGCAAAGAGTGTTCAATACTACTGTATTAGCAAATTGGAAGGTAAGTTAACTGATCCCTCCAAACTATATCCTAAAACACACTCTGACAATAAAGGTGTTGTTCTGTGGTATAGTGTAGAGGAATAAGTAGCAACTAATTTCCTGTTCAAATCACAAGTCCCTCAAATGGTAATAGGTTGAGGGTGTGTGTGTGGTGATGGCATTCAAAGGGTGGCAGTTGGGCCGAGCATGAACCTGACTCAGGAGGACCTAGCCTGGGCTGCGGGTCAGACTACTGAGGACTCCACTTGTTGACGACGCTTGGCATCCAGTCGCTGGAGTTTGCTGTCCACTTCTGTTGTCATTTTCAGCAGATCTGGCTGACCATGAGCAGAGGTGGAGTGGGCATGAGAGCGGGCAGACCTTCGAGAACCATGTCGAGTGAGGGTACCAGTTTGGGGGGTACCAGGGATGGGCCGACCCAGGGCGTTCATGTAGTCCGCAATCAACAGCGTCAACTCCAAGATCTGGTGAGACCACAGTGTTGGTTCAAGTTCACTAATTTATCAATATTATGATAATTTATCATACACTTAATGGACACAAGTGGTCCAATAGTTTCTTGTAGATCTCTTCTGAATATTGCATTTTATTGAGAAAGTAAACTTCTTATCATCAATTTACATAACTTACCTTGGGTTTATTCATACAAAGAAGCAGCTTGTGTGTGCCTGGTGGGTGAGGGTGAGTATGAGTTGTACCATCTTCCTCAGGAGTGTGAACCACCAACATAAAGTCCTCCTGACATCCACCAAAAGTCACCACTGACCCATAGGCATACCTGCAGGAGAACAAGTACAGTATATCAGTGAGGTTAGCAAAGGTTGTGTTTGGTCAGGTCATTATTATTTTACTACCAGAAGGTATACTGTAGAGATGAGGCAATCCTGTCAACCATCTGATGTGATTGTCTTTATCGCCATTAAATGTGCTGCAAACAGCCTCAGGGAGCGAAATTATCCAAGCTAAAAAATCTCCTGAGGACAGAAAGCAAAATGCCTCCCAGGAAAAACAAGCTTAATGAGGTTGAGAATTTGTTACCTTACTTTTCTCCTCTAGTCAACCATATATATTAAACAAATCACTTGTTATGGGCCATACCTGCCAATGGAAGCCATTGTTGTGTAGTCTAGTAAGGTTATAGCATCCTCACTGACTGCCACCCACACTGGAGTTGGTGGACCATCAGGAGCAGCTGAGGTGGCTGCAGGGAAGAGTGTGGCCCCAAAGTAAGGCCACTTACGAGTACAAGTCAGGTAGATCCTCACACAGTCACTCTGAGAACGTCCTCTGAGGCTGACCCACTTCTCATGTAAACTGTCCATTAAAGCTCTGCAAGAAATACAAATTGGACACATCTTTTATACACTGGTTAGTACAGTACAGTATTAAGAAATATTTTGTTAACTTAAGTCCAAGAGTTATTAAGCATTCCAGGGAGTTGTGGGGAAGTTGATTGTGGGGAAGGTGAGTGAAATTATTAGAGATCTTTATGGATGAATATATTACATACACTAAGTATATTACTGACCCCAGTCAACATTGGGCTACAAAGAGGGTTTACTATGTCACTTGTACACACATGAAAATCATTACTGCACTCACTTGGTGTCTTCCTCAGACAAGTCTTCTCGATACCTAGTTGGGTAGAACTTTGTGAAGGCCTGATGTGTGTGTGCAGCTGATGGCCCCGAGGAACCCGACCCTCTAGACCGCTCACTGTTCACTTCTCCCATGTCAATCTGGAATTACACACACATGCTATCTTTACAAACTGATCTGTCAGAAAAGTTGTTTCTCAATACCTGGCAGAATTTTTTTTTTTTACATTATTGGAAAAGAATGTTAACCCTTTTGTTGGTTAATAAGGAATTATGCATGTTACTTATTCCTTTACCAAGAGTTGATAATTACACACCTGAGCCATCAGTGTTGCTAGTTCCAGCGCCAATTCCCGAGTGATGGGGAACTTGCTCTGTTGGATTTGTTGGTTCACTTGGTAACACAGTAATAACTTTTCCTTATCAGTTTCATGTTTTGAGGCGCCTCGGTAGTATAGTCGTGACCTGAAGCAAATAGTAATGTATTTAATACAGGCCTGTGAGTCATGATAAAAGGACAAATTCATATCATGGATATATTAAATTATTAGCTGAATATTGTAAAACTGGTAGCCAAACTTAATGTTGCCTTCAAGTTGATTTTTTGTCTTCTACATGATACAAATATTACTTCATTCTTTACAGTTCTCAACCTTATTCTGATCTCTGGCTAAAAATTATCATAGAACTGTACTCAGTGGGAAATGTTGAAACCCAGAAAGTTGTAGGAAGTATCATTGTCAACCAGAACTATTTTCAGATTACCAACGTTTTTATAATAACAAAAGCTATTAACTCACAATTACATCTAACTAACAATACTTACTTGTACAGTAGGCGGATCACCTTGGTGTTTTCAAATTTGCCTGAACCTTTTTCTCTTAAGGCAGTTTCCCATTTTGATATCACATCACAGAGCTGTAAGACAGACAGAAAAATATATTATTACAGTATATTATGTAACATACTATACCACATTCAATAATGCTTTGTTGCACTATGAAAACTAAACCATTATTCATGAAAACTTACTGCATGGCACTAGAGACAAATCATCAGTTGAAAATTAAAAAAAAAGAGCAAATTATATAAAAAAAACTTGACCACTACAAGTAGACAGAAGATACCTTTGCATTGCGATTGAGGCAATGTTCTAGGTCTTTCTCAATGGGGTCATCAGAGAACAGTGCGAAGCCGGACTGTTGTACATCCCGACACCCAATTTCCTGGTTGAGTGATGCCAGAAACTCCTCTATGGTCGTAGATCCATCAAAACCAATCACCTAGAATTAAGATGAAGGAAATGCTAAAGTTTCTAAAGGAACTTGAAGAAACTTATTTTGCATATTTCTTTCTTATTATTGATGATCTTAGATGCTAATGAGAAAGGTAGGAAAAGAGGGACAGGCAAGTTAAATAGCTGAAAGCAACTGACCTGGGAATAAAGCAGTATCAAAACATTATAAGTATTATTCCCATAGGAAGAAATGTTTAATGATATATTTTTTATTTTTTATATTCACTTACCTGGTAAGTTCCGTTGATGAAGTGGACGGGTATGGCATGAGGGAGAGAATGATGGTAAGGGTTCTTCAGCAAAATAGACAGTACTTCCATGCGTGAAGGCTTGGCTTCCCTGCCCCCATGTTCAAGTGTTCTCTCTAGTGCACGTTGACAGTAAGCGGCGTACTTCCCGGCTTCACTTCTGCAAAGGTTAAAGTTTAAGATTATGAATGCATCATGTTTTTCTGTTGCAAAAGGGAAATTTTTACACTCATACAGCTGCTATGGAAAAGGCTACCAATAATTGATTGAAAAATGGCACACAAGAGTTTGGGATTCTATACTAAGATAGGTATGATATAATAGAAAATGTAAACAAGACATTTTGACCTTGAATCAGTCCTATTCAATCACAATTAGGTACAGTATGTACACACACACACACACACACACACTTCTCTGTATTCTGGATATTTTTGGTTATAACAGCATGTCCTCAGATGTCTTGGGAAAAGTGAGCAAAACATTAATGGTGTTTATTAATTAGGTAAATAATATGAACAATAGAACATCTCACTTACTTGGTGTCAGCATTCCTCTCTAAATGAAGCTTGAGGTACCACAATAGCTTATTATTCTTGGGTACAAAGAGGGAAACTGCTAGAGCAAGGAACTGCCAACCCTGAATGAAGGTGTAGGAGGGTGGATTAATTTTTGGGTCTGCTGGTAGTGACTGCCCGCTGCCTAACGTTGGTGATGCCTTCTGTGCACCTGATGAGTCACACAGGAAGAGGGATTGGGTGGCACACAGCAGCAGGTTCTGTGGGAGGAATGAAAGGAATGGAATGAGTGAGGTATTAAATTGCATTTCAATAAACAAGAGTAATAAAAATCCAGAAGGCCCTGTCAAAATTGTATGTTGATTGACAAAGTTATTATCATGTCCAGATGGAGGCTGCTGGGAAGAAAAAACACAGTAATTATAAATAAGAGTTCATAACGAAGATTCCAAAAGCATATTATAAAAAATCTGTATTCAAAGAGAAACTAGTGACACTCACATATGTTTTCAATGTAATACTTCTGTAAAGAATTATTGTATACTCATCAAAGAAACTATATCAATTGTCATGGAAGGTTGAGATGGTTCGAGGCCATGGCTGATGTGGAGAGCAGGAATACTGTACCAACTTTAAATGATGTTCTATGGAAAAATCAGTCCTCTTGGTATGCCATGTACTGTAGTAGCAGAGAATCATGTATAGATTTTTTTTTTATGTGTATATGGACAGTGTTTAATTTTTATTTAAGCATAAAGGATCAAACTGCCCAGTAGACCTGTCTATAGAATTTACCTCAACAACAACAAGCCTTAAGAAAAAATAAGATTTAGTCTATAACTGGGATCTTTTGGCTGATAGCTGAAGAAAATAAAAGGCAATGGAAATTAATTCTTTCTCACCATTGAATAATCACATAAAGCCTGTGTATTACATCCTATATAGTCAAACACCACCACTTTATACCCCAGACATCCTGAGAAACCAACTTTCCCTTCCCACAGTAAATATTTTATACTATTTGTTTTAACCTATTAATTAAGAGGAGACTCTTGTTGGTGAATTGGAAGGCTACGGATTCCTTCTAACTATGCTAGAAAACATACATCCTCAATAGTACAAGTAGGGGATCTGTTACATGGCAAATTTTGGAGGAATCAGAGATCTCTTAATTCACCAACAAAATAATCTCCCCTAAATGCAAAGAAATTTAATGAGGGAGTCACTGTATTTTCAACATTATGCTATCAAATCTAAATGCTTAAGTACTTTAGGGGCAGATATACCCTTGCCTGCAAAGGTTCTGTCTCTTATCCTGACCATCAACAACTCAAAACATTATAACTAAATACTAAATAACTAAATGAATAAATAAATGTATGATCAGTTTTACTTTCACACAAACAGTACTGTAAATAGTTATTGAAAATTTAGCCTCTGTCATAGATTTTAATCCTTCCATTTTCAGAGTTTAGAAATGAGATAATAGACAGAATTTTTTAGGGATTAATGTATACCTTATTGATCTGTTATAGACGTATTGACATGTGGAATATAAAATTAATAATATATAATATATACAGTATAGTAGTATAGTTTTTGTTTCACTTAATTATTCAAACAAAACCCTGACTGCTTTAGTTATAATATGAAATAAACTTATATCACCAGTATTAACAAATATGTATGTCCTCTGCTAAAGAAACACATGTCTCTAATCTTCAAAAGTAAACAGAGAACCTATGAATGATTGGTTGCCTAAATGGCCATACCTGAGAAGAGCCAATCAATTTGCTGCTATGAAAGACAAACTAATATGTTAAGCCTTATGGTATCCCAGCACAAAGAGGGCTCATGTAGTCAGGGATATATATATATATATATATATTTTTTTTTTTCAGTAAAGATGCTGCCATTGTTTGTTTGTTTTTGAAGGAAGTTAAAGTTTGTTTATAATCAGGGGGCATCCAAATTTAAGTAACTACAGTACACATGTGGAGGCATATAGTGACTAAACAAAATAACTGACTGACAGACTGGAAACTGAGAAGTACATTGAGCAGTAATAACACCACAATATAATGTCATATACTGCCCCAAAGGAAGCAGAGCAAGCTTTAAAGGAAGATAAAGGACAGGAGGGATAAATGATAAGCAGGAAAGTGACAGACTCAGATTGTAAACAAGTATTAAAATCCCTTTAACTATTGCCTACCGTAAATCTTTTTCGGCAATACAGTGTACCAGTCTAGGGAAAAAGGTGTTGTACTGTTGTGGAGAAATGTTAAAATAATTATGGGAATGAAGTACAGTACTGGCATTGGGTCAGAAAACTTGACTCTACTCTTTTCCAAATTCAATGAACAATGGCAGAATCTTTACTAATAAAAAAGAAACTCATTTACTACATGCCGTCTCCTCAATAGGTCTGGGAAGAAGGAAAAGGGCATAGCAATAACTAGCGTATGGCCAATGCAACATTTGAAAATTAAAGAAACTGAAAATATGATTGCTATAAAGAGTATAGTACAAGATTTAGCATTCTTTGTGTACAGTGATCACATCTAGGTGGGATATTTACTAACTCATGCACTGATTATGAATGTTTTCCAAATGAAATAGATAATTCATACCAGCGTAAAATGTGTCTTTGAACAACGTGTGTGTTATGCATAATATGGGCCATGTGTCTAAAGCCAAACGTGACTGTATATACAAAAATGGTGTTTGATATTAAAGGTGAATAAACTTAGACTAGAAAGGAACATTTCAGAGTGATGGTGATGGTGATGGTGATGGTGATGATGGTATTGGCATTCAAGAGCTTAAGCAGTTCAGCCTCAAATTAATAAAAACTAACTTAACTTTATACAACTAAGAACTAAAAAGCACTTGCCATCTCATTTAACTGATACATAACCAACAATAAATCTTGAATGATATTTAGCAAACCAAGGCAATGGAGGCAATGCATCATAAAAAATCAAATAATTGTATACTGAACTATTAATGATATCTAAATGAGATGACAAAGTCTGATGGATAAACGAGACCAACAGAGGCCAATCTTCCTCTTGTCTTTGCCGCCCTCAGTTTTCACGAGGTCAGACAATAAAGATGGAAATGATTAAGGATTCCATTGCACCTGCACAAACTAAATGCAATTCTAAATTTTCCAACACAGCAAAGCTTTAAATCAAATAATAATATTTTTAGCACAAAAAGAAGAATACAGGAACAGTAGCCTCACAGAGTTTGAACACTCCTTGCACTCCCTTCTGTCAAAATGTCAGTCTTACGGTACTGGTGTGTTCATTAGAGATGAATGTGTGTTTATCGGAAAGTAAAGAACCCATTTGTTTAGCAAAAATACAACATTACAAGCTACTCTATTTGTGCCACATTTTGACAGAGGGCAAGAAATAACAATCAACAACTCCATAAGGCAGGCAACTGTTTCAATATTAAAGCATCTTGACATGACTCAGATTATATATTCCTGTTCCTTCTTCTGAGACATCGTTGATCCACCAGACTGGCGACACAAAGCGGACAACAACACTTACTCTCGAGTGCTTGATTTTGTTCAGTGTCTTGGTTACCTGGACCCCGGGTTTGGCCTGCAGGTGCTTGGAGGTCTGCTTGATGAGTGCGCTGAGAAGCTCCGACTGCAGCTCTGGGTAAGTCAGGCACTGCTGCAGGGCATTCTGACACAGCACCACATGGTAGTCGATCCCAGAAGAGTCCATAAGCACCGACGTGTACAACTGACATGCCTGGTGTGGTTTGGTAAAGTTGAAGAAAAGCTGTCTTTGTTTACCCAACTATCAATATTGCATTGGACTGGTTCAAATGAAACCCGAGCCCCTATAAGTCATCAGCTTAACTTGGAACATGGTCTGCCATTAGGATATATTAATAGTGACAATATTGCATACCATTACCTACCGTACACAATAATATATTACAGGATTTTGATGTCTTGGTTAGGTAAGGGTTGGGAAACACATTAATGACATTACACCACCCATTCCTCTGTGCCTATTTACACATTACAGTACAATATAATCCTTGGAGGGGAATAAAAAATAACTCATAAACAAAGAATTTTGTCACAATGTCTTTTGAGAACTACAGATGCCAACCTTGAAGAGTTTGACGGCCTCTGCCTGTAACTGAGATGATGGTAGAGATGTGAGGGGGGAGGTAATGGGGTCCTTGCTATGTAGAAGAAGAGGATGCCGCCACAACACACAATCTGAAACAAGTAGAGGAAAATTATCAATACAACTATCTTGTAGTGATTGGAGGTGCAGTCTTTCTAAATTGACAATAACATAAACATTTGTGAAGAATTTTGAGGATATTCATGATATGGTTATACTTTCTTTAGCTGATGATCCAGAATCATAGATATGGTAACTGTGCAGTTTTGATCTCACTCACTGTGACCTCAATAGTTTTCCACAATAATCTTAAAAATCCAGAACAGCTAAAACATATAACATCGATTATATTTACAACTTACTGGTATCTTTATGCTTACATCTTAAAACTTACTGGTATTCCCATGTTCACATCATAAAACTTACTGGTATTCCCATGTTTACATATTAGAACTTACTGGTATTCCCATATATAGTATACATATTAGAACTTACTAGGATCGCCATCTAGTTCCATGAGCTTCTGCACCAGTTGTTCATATTGTGTGCCAGCATTGGGACCACCACCGGACACCACTGTCAAGTGGTATAGCCAGTTGTCCTGCCCGGGAAATAGCATAGAATAAATTACAATACAATTAATACCCATAAATGTACAGTATATATTTTTTAAACTTCTGAAATCCATTGTTATATCACTCCATCCAGCTCTGTGTTTTTAACAGGCTTGTTGTATCAACTACCTAACTGCAAATTATAAACAAATTCAGCTGTATTATAAGCTGTGAAAATAATAATAATAATAAAAATCAAACCATGATAGCGACCTTCTCTGGTTTGCCGGGCATGATGAGGTAAGTAGGACCCTGGTGTGAGGGGAATATACCAATGGTAAGATCCTCCCTGGTGGTATCTTCCTCTGTGGCCTCCTCACCCTCTGAGTCTGACACCCTCTCCACCTCCTCCACTCTGGCATCACGCATGTTGATCTGACTGATGGGGTTCTGTCCACCAAAGATGAGAATATTTTATCACTGAGCCCTTGATAATAACAAAAAAAAATCTCTATGCCTAATGTAAACATACCCTACTTAAGAACCTTTATTGACATTGTAGATCACAACAACTTTTTCTAGCTGAGGCAATATCAAAATGGAGTTTTTATTGTGCAAATTTTCATCTACTCTACTCTGCAAACATTCAAAATTATTCATCTAGTAAATATAAAAAAAAAGTGTCCAAAGAATTGGCTAGAGGGCAAAGCATTTTTACTGGAAACTGACCTGATCATTTGGATTCTTGAAGTAAATAAACATTTTTCCAATGAGAACACACCAGCAGCGACGAGCATGGCCATGTTTAACTTTGGTGAGCCATCCTTGTAGAGTGGGTTTGTTGTCCTCTTTACTCAAGAGGAGTTTGGTTGCGTTCCGTCGAAGTACATTCTGTAGGGCAAATGGTCCACAGATTACAATTAATATTTCTGAACTTGCATTTTGATATGCTGTATTCATAATTCACTTTCATGCTTCATATGATTATATCAAAGGAAATGTAAAATTATATATGTTGAGAAAGTATAACAAAGCATATATTTTAATACAGTACAAAAAAATACCCAATATACTGTACTGTGCAGTACATAACATCTGCCGTACTATTAATATTAGCACCAAACACCAATAACTAATGAGTCTCTCACCTGAAGGACTCTAACCCAGTCCTCCACCAAGGCAGTGTTGTCAGCAGTGAGGTAATATGTCTTCTTGCCAGTGTTGACTTCAAAGGTGTGAGCTCCTTCAGACCTGGCCACTCGACACACCTCATTCAAGGTGATTTGACCGGCTGGCTTACGGTGGATATCACTCTGTTGACAAACAGTCAAGGTCAAATTAGGAAATTAATCCCCTGAACAGATTACAGTACTTAAGTGAAAATAACATAGTATATGTCACATGAATAAGTAATATGTGTTATATATTAAGGCAGGAATAATGACTTGGTTCATCATCATAGCCAACACCCACCTGACTTTTCCAATATGTCAGTGTTCCATCCTTGAGCACAAAGTATCTCTTCTTCCATGTCTTCAGTTTCCCACCCAACTTGGTTAGATAACCAGTCTTCTCCAAGGAGCTCTCACGTCGAGGAGATATTGTTCCAACGCTGTCAAGAATTGTACAAATATAAAATATGAACATTTAACCAGCAACTAAAGATTGGGAGATAGAGAGACAGAGAGAAAGGGGAGGGGATTCAAGTAATTCTTTAAGTTTAATGATAAAACAAGCTGTGTTTTTCTATCATTCATTCCATCCAGCATCCAAACACTTTACTCACTGGCTGGACGTGAGTGTGTTGGTGGTTGTCTCAACACACGATGTCCGGGCACTGAGCGTGGGTGCCATAGTGGACTCGAGGGACCCAGTGTCACTGCGAGCATCTGGCGGGATTGCATAGTCATCGGACACGCCAGACTCAAAGGAGGTATCTAAAAGGGGGCAATAGATTAGCTTCTGTCCTATCGAGTTGACTGGGAAGATGAATTTCTCTATGGCTTTGTTCTCCTTTCTCTGTTGGTGCTATTTGTGTTTACATAAATTTCTACAGGTACAGTAAGCAGTGTGCTCAAGTTGCAATTTTATGCTACTCGTCGATACAGCCTTCATTTCTGTTATTCCACCTGGGTGCTATACATGTACATTTCACAGACAAAAACAGGTAGCAAAGTGCATTTACCTTGTACTGTGTAACAAAATCTTGCTGTTCCAAAGGGGTACATCCAATGAAATTGGATAATGCGCATTTTTTAGGTACTATATATTTTTCTAACCTAAATTTATTACTTTTATATTACCCCTTTTTACAGCTGCTTAATCTTCATTTTCTTAATTAAAATTTAATATTTAAATCAAAGCATAAGTATTAGAAACTGAACAAACAGGTACAAATAACAGCAAATTGTCCTGACACAGATTGTAGTCCCATATAATTTGAACAAAGGTCAACAAATTAAATAACAGCAAAGTTTTGGTGTATACAGTATCATAACAAGGGAATGAAAAAATGATTCCTTGTTGGTATTAGTATTAGTGCTTTGCAGGTGCCACATCACACTGTATTACAATAAGTCATATAAACATACTCAGTGTAGGAAGCCTCATTGGTCTACTGAGGTTATCCTGACAGTCTGGGCTACAGTATTGACTCCAATGTGCATCATGGCAGTCTTACTTGCTTGTAAATCAGTGTTTTTAATCAGTGCACATAATAAATTCAACAAAAGTTTTAAAGAGAAAATATTTAGGAGTTTCAATGTTCATGTTAGTTATTAATGTGTTCAATACAGTAGCAAATTTACACCACAATCGTCAAATTGATTTAGCTGTATGGAAATTTATAATCCTCCAGTTTCCTACATGTTCCTGCTGTCTGCATAAAGAATGGTATATAGCTTATACAGTACTGTACTATATCCTATACTGGTTTCTTATGTTTTACTTTCACCTATCAGTTAAGAGTAAGATATGACATGGAATACACTTTTACTTTCATTTTATACTTTACTGTACTGTACATTATGAAAATCCAGAAACATACCATACATACAGCAAAGCCTCTCTAATCTGTATCTGTTAAGTGTTTCAAAGAAAGAATTTACAAAAAAAAAATATATATATATATATATCCAGTATTTACATAGACTTATGTGATTTGGGTCTTAAACACCATTGATCAGGATGAGAATTAAATTACAACTTACTCTTACCACCAGAGTCTAATTTAATAACACCTGCAGATAATTGGAATTCATTCAGGGATACCTAGAGTTTCAATAACATCCAGGTTCTTTGACTCCTTTAGTGTGGTATGGACAAGCAGGAAGTCTTGTTGTCTCACAATTTCTGATCTACGGTTAATTTTCAGAGTGGGGTAACCTGCTTTTATCTATTTTCACAGCAATGTGTGATTATTTAAATTAGAAAACATTTCTCTGATAAGCTCACACGTTTTTGTTATGATTTGAGCATATCAACCAAAAAAAAAAAGTAACTCTGTGAAATGGACCAATCATTAGTGTGAATACTCGCTAACCAACACAAAAAGGAAACTGAAAATCCACACACATAAATTGGCTATCAAATAAGGAGTTTGTGTTAATAAATCACTGTTTAAATCACTACTAAAACTGTGAATATGTAAAAGATAAGACAGTTGCTACAATATACCATTAGTCAATATGGCAACACTCACATCTGCTGTTACTGAGAGGCTTTTCTGTACTGTATAAATAAATAACTGATAGTTATTAGTATGTAAGGTCAAGCTCAAGCCTCGGCCGATATACCTGAACCCAAAAAAATCAACTAAGGCAACACAACACCAACCCTGCGGAAGCTTAAGAGCAGGAAAGGAATCAGGTAATGGGTCAAGCATAGCATCAGGTGGTATGGCATAGTCTGCATAATCACCTGACTCCTGTGAACACCGACTGCTGCCTGTGGGACGAAAACAGAACGGGAGAAGCATTCGTAAACAAAACAAATTCAACTCAAGGGGAATGCTCCAAAAATAAATAACACTTAATGCTGATAGCCTACTAAGAAAACTTAATTAAAGGAATACCCAAGAACTATTTAATTAAATACAGTATGCTAATTATCAACACTCTCTGTCTTGGAGTGCATGTATGTATGTGATGGCTATTCAGTTTTGTGTTACAGTGATTCATTCTGTTGTCTGAGGTTTATAACTATTTAGTCTGCAACTCAAATTGTGTGGTATTTGCTCACATCTGAGAGTGGAAACTATTCACATATTAATAAAAAAGGGATGAACAAGCATGTGTTAAAATGGGTGTTACTAAAACAATGAAAGTGATATAATTTACAACATGACTAAGAGTAGCAGTGTTTCATAGTTGTATGTGCTTGTACAGTACTGACCAGGCTTAGGGATGGCAAGATATCATCAGTGAACTGGAAGCTACATATTCCTTCTAAATATAACACGAAACAGAGAACCTCATTACAGTACACTATTTTGTGGTACAGTTTTATGGAGTCTGCAGCTTCCGATTGACCAATATATTATCTTATATAAACAAAATAAATGTGTGTACAGCAGAATCAAGGCACACTCAAGCAAGCAACACAGTGTTCAATACCTGTACACAGTAAAATTATTTTTTTTTTAATTTGGATTATAAGTTTTCTCATGTACTGTATACAGTATTCATTGTTAAGAACAAATCAATTAGCTAAGCTAAACTTTCATAGCCATAAATGCTATATTGTATATCAAAACTTAAAGAACAGCTTAATATGAAATTATGCACCAAATATCATATACAAGTACCTGTACTAAACAGATGGTATATTAACCCTGAGCTGCAAAGAATATAGTACAGTACAGTACTTGTACTGCAAAAGTAGCATTTGTATATATAGAATGTACAATATACAGTGTACTGATATACTCTACCTGGTAAAGAACTTTATAAAACCATATATACCGTATATAATGTGCTGTGGTTAATAAAATGGTTGTGAGCAAAGCTCTCACTAATTTTGCATAGCAGTGTATAGTGTGTGTACACATGCATGCTGTGAATAACATACTATTGCTATCTATATCTAATTACAATCAGACCTGTGGGTTTATATAACTACAGCAGGCATGCATCCTCTAATGCATTAAAGAAAATAATCTTGTAAAAACTGTAAATGGAAACATCACTTGACCTTGTGTTTAAAAAATAATCTTATGAAAAAATCTAAAGCTTGACTAAACAAAGTTGAAGGTGGCTGCTGAACATCTCTCACCAAAAAACAAGAGGCCCATGAGCTAAAAAAAATTGCAGCTCACCTCTTCTCATGCTCTTGGAAGGAGAAGAGCCTGAAAGCTTGGCAGGGGAGAGAGAGGAGGTCTTGCTCTTGGACGGGGAACTGGAGGAGGACTCAGTGGAAGAGGAGGGTGTGTGAGAGGAGAGACCACGAGAATCAGAGCCCCCACAATGCTCCTCACCATCAGAGGAATCCGATGAGTCCCCGGTGAATGGCACGGAGCGAATCTGACTTGCACGCTACCCACCAAATGCAAAGGAAGAGTTGTTTACTACCATGCTAACCATACCAGGAAACCGTTCATCCCACTTCAAAATAATAATCAAGTAATGAATGAGGAATTTCTAGTCATTAGATTTATATCCTGAATTGAAATTACAATGTCATTGAGAAAGTTTCACACATTATAGAAACATAAAATCTTGATTGAGTACAGGTCTGTCTATACAGTAGTTGGGAAGCATATGGGAATGTCAAAGCCAAAAAGGCAATAACACAGTACTAAAGGGGTTACATAATTAGTTTTCCTCAGGAAAGAGAAAGATCTCATTATATATTATATTAAAAATTGTATCACCAGAATATGCCATATTTATTTTTTTTTCAAATATAACAGATAATAAAAATTCTATTTCAATGTTAAACAGAAAATGCACAAATTAATTTGTATGACGATAAGTAAGCCATAGATATAATTTCATTACTCATCCTTCTACTATAATTATACACTACTGTGTTTAAAATTAGGAGGTACAGCTCATGACCACCTAAACAAAATGCAGCACTGATTTGTACTTACCCCTTTAACGGCGGCATAAACTGGTACATGTATTTCTGGGTAACTACCAAGTCCAGAGGTCCTTACCCTGCCACCACTTCCTTCACCTGGACCAACTACTCCACACCCTGACAACCCTTCCTGTGCCACCTGCAATGACAACTCATTATTGTCATCAACTCCTTCATAGAAATTAGCCCTACAGCCAAGAGATAAAGAAACACATGTACAATTGATACTGGAAACACTTCAGAGATGGAGCTTTTATGAACATTCTGTGTAGTTAGTCAAAACTGTATTACACTTCACAAGAAAAGCTGAGACCGGCTGCTTAAATAAATATAATCTTCAACCAAATATTGTGAGTTGTGACACCAAAAGATCACTTTAACAGTTTGTTAATAGCAGAGTTGAATACAATACCTGGTATATTCTAGACTCCCACGATGGGAAGCGATGGAGTGGTGGAGTTGGTGGCTTCTCTCCGTTGGCATGAGCATCTGGTGCGTTGGGCCAGACGTGAGGATCTTGACTAGGTGTGTAAATCTCACTATAGTCATGAATTTCATCCCGTGCTCGTGATCGTCTGCCATCTTCACTCAAGTGACTGTCTCCAGATCGTGCCAATTGGCTGGAGTCTGTGCTTTCAGCATTATCATAGCTGTCTAAATCTAAGTCCAAACTATCAGCACTTTTAGTAACATATGCCGGAACACTCCCACCCTTCTTTAAGTGTCGAGTGCGAGGTTGAGGAACAGGTTTACGTGGACTGTCACCCCGGCTACCCGCCCTTGACCCTCCACCCCTAGACAGACTGCCTGTACTTTGTGTCAAACTGTCCAACATTGCTTCCAGAGGGCTCTTGGGACTGAGGCTTATGGGTGTCTCAAGATCGACTGAACCGGAGTCGACGCGAGAGTCACGGGCACACTTATTGTTGTCATCTTGGTAGCGGCGCAGTTGTCCTTGACCCGATCGACCCATACCATTGTGGTGATGATGATGATGAAGGCGTCGGCTATCTGTATAGTTAGCATCGGTGTCACTGGAACTGGCTCGACGAAGGCCACCAGGTGATCTGAGGAGAAGTGAACCTTAGACTGGTACTGTATGTTTTATTTTTCTATATTGAGAAAAATGAGGACAAAAGGTTTAGAGTCCGCTAATTCTCCCCATCTATGTAACGAAAAGTCTAAAATTATGTCTCTGATACTAATACAGCTATAAAAACATAGGTGCTGTGGAAATGAGTTACTTGAGAGGTGCATGTGGACTGACAAGGTGGGATGGAGAAAGTAATGAGAGTGTGTATAAGAGATGTGGTATGAGTGAGAAGGCAATTGGTATTGAGTGTGGAGTGGTTGAGAAAGTGAAGCGAAATACTCTGAGGTGGTTTGGACATGTAGAGAGAATGCAAGGTGAGGAGTTTGTAAAGAAGGTGTATGGAAGTGAAGTTGTGGGATGTGGTGTGAGAGGCAGACCACCAGTTAGATGGCAGAACAGAGTGGAAGAGTATGTAAAGGAGAGAAACATGAGGGGGAGGGGAGGGCTGGACCGAGTGAGGAGGGAGTGTTTGAACAGGGAAGACTCTAGACTTTTCTGCCGTGGCCACCCCCTTGGGGGTAACGAGGCGTCAGAGCTATAGATAGATAGATAGATAGAAAACATCTCTCCAACTATATACATGGGAAACAGGGGTTATTATTACATAATTTTCGATATACTATACAATTCAGCAACCTTCACCATCACAGGTAGAGCTATTAACCAAGGATAACCACAGTCCCCAGCCCTGACCTTTACATCAGCTATTCCTGCACCTGACCTTTACTGAGTGGTAAAAGAGAGAGGAGGAACATGTGGTTAATACCTTACCACAGCTCACAATACAAACACTAGCTGTCAGGCTTGTCAACTGAGATCTGATCAACTGAGGAGATGCCAATGACAAAGATCATGAAACATAATACATATGTAAGTGGAAAATAACTTAAAGGGTGATTTTCTTGTTGGTAAATTGGAAGGATACCGATTCCTCCTAACTCTATCAGGAAACAGACACACTCAATGGTACTATAGTCTATCCCATCCTAGCTTGCAATTGGAGCCTAGCTGTATTTTTAATGCTCGTCTCTGATTGATCAATATCTCCAGGCAACCTCCGTTCACGCTGACACGCTTACCTTTCCCATACCAAAACATTACATTTCTCCGAGGTACATTTTTTTTGTTTTTTCTTGGATAACCATGAACAAACCACAGTTATATCACCCAGTCCTCAACCAATACACACACACACACACACATTACTGTACAATACTCAAATAGTTTATCCCACACAATTTTGGGAATAAACAGTAATGGCACCAACCTTGATTTAGAGCGCCTGTCTCTGCCAAGGGTGGCGGGACGGGAAGGTATGTAGTCTGACTGGTGGTGGCCATCGGGCAGGGATTCGTCACTGTCAGGTCTCTCCCCCTCATAGCTGCCACGCGACGAGTCCTGAGGGGGGTGAGTGTGTGTCATTCCTGCTCTGATTGCTCGGACAATAGAGAAAATATTTTGGAAAGGGGGGACAATAAACAGTGGGTGGAAGGGGGAGGAAGGACATTTGGTCTTTATGTAGAAAATATGAAAATGGAAGGACAAATAATATAAAATTAAGCCAAAACCTGAGAAAAGGGAGTAGGAGAGAAAATAGAAAGGTGGGAGAAGCAGAAGTAAGAGGAAATCAAAGCATGAGAGAACAGAACTGGAAAGTGAAAGAAAAACAAAAGAGATTAAACAGTAAGAGAGAAAAGGCGTGAAATTGTTGAGAGATTCGACAGATAAAATGAAGATCAGAAAGGTCACACACAGCTTGGGAGGTGTTGTGTCTGGGAATATGATGGATACAGTAAGTATATATACAGTATACCCATTATAATACAGGGGACATAAATATACAAGCAAAGGGAAAAATGGAAGCCAGATGGTGAACACAGTAGACAATTAAGAGCCAGAAATGAATGGGAATAGAATATCACCCATTGGTGAAATACAGCCATGTACAGAATACAGTACAGTACAGCATTATACTGTACACTGTAAGACACCACTGCACTGATCAAAATACAAGTCACATTCATTACACTGAGGAAAGAAAGTGAGGGAAGAAAATTATGTTCCTTAGTCCAAGTTCTACATAATAATTTCTAAGCTACAAGTGAAAAGTGTCAGTCAAAACAACACTCAAAAGTAAAAAATCTGGTCAGAAATAATTAGTCAAGGGAGTAAAATAAAAATTGTCATACATCCTTGATTAATCCACTCAAAATAACAAAAAATAATCCCGAAATGTTGTACACTGCATTGCTCTGACAATATCAGTGATCCCTATGTAGGAAAAAAAAAGACTTTCCACAAACATATACAGTAATTGCCAAACTGTAGCTATCTCTCATATATATATAAGAGAAATGAAAAATTTTTCTACACAACAAAATTAAGCAAGCATACAGAGCATTTTTTTAAATACTCTTAGCCCTGATTAATTCATATACAATTGGTCATTTCTGTATTTCGTAATGTCACAATTCATCAGTTCCAACTATGCAAAAAGAAGAGCTACAATACTGATTTTTGATAGTACAGTATACAAGACTACAGTACAGTATTACACATATAGAACGGCACGGTATCTGCTGTAAACAAAAATAATGTCCATAAGAAGTCGTCTAGTTTGATCCAACAAGTTTCATTATACTGTACCTATTTTATGATTACATTCTGCAAAAGAAACTCAGCATGCAGCTTCTTCAATACAGTGAATATTACAATGACAGTGTATAGTGCCTAACTCTTTGAAAGACTTCATCATCAAACATACTGAATGGACAATTGTTATATTAAAAACTACTTCCCACACACACAAATACACACACATACCTGTATTGGTACAGTACTATAGTTTCACTGACATAAAGTCACACACACAATTTTCTAACATTGCACTGTCCAGAGACAGAAGCAATGGAATGAATTTCTCCTGAATCTAAGTTGTTTTCATGAAGAACCTTGAAAAATTATAACATAATCCACATTACTGAAATATAGTCTACAAGACTTTAGTGTGTTCAACACACTTGCTTCTTCTGACATCATCTATATGTACAACTTGTAATTTAAACTGTAGTCAGGCTTCTACAGCTGATGGTAAATGTCCACACTTAGTACAGTAATGTGAAAGGAAACCATGAATGGTTGAAGCTCGCTACTAAAGGTAAGAAACTGCATATCAACCACACCTAGGCTGGGAAAATTTCCATCACTCAAAGGAAACCTGACTATAGCTACGGTATGTTAATTAACCTGGTGACAATAGAGTTAGATACAAATCGATGATCAGGCATCACATAACACACACTGGCAGCCAGCCATGCAAAGCGCAAAGTTAGAAAGCATAAATGTATAGGCCCCAGTTAAAAATAAATTATCAGCAAGTAGTATTCTGACATGCTACACTCCTTTATCAACTTGCTGCATTAATGATAAGGAATGTATTATGTTATTCAAACTTTCATCACTCATTCAAGACTTCAACCAAATCGGAATAACAGAATGTAAGTTTCCTCCATTATGAACTGCATAATACCCATAGATACAGTGTAGTATATAACCACAGAGTCAGGCATTAATCTCACACCAAAATACATGTACTGTATTCACATATCAATGGGAAGCTACAAGGTGTAAGATGTCAAGCGAGTGTTGGTGCCAGGTGACAGTATATCAGTCTTGGCCATTCCTCAGTTGTCAGAAAATATGCCATTATACAAAGGCAATACAACATTAGTATTGTACTGAAATAAATATACCTGTACTGTTACTCTTGACAAAATATTAATTTACAAGTACTGTACTGTATTTCTCAATGAGTATCCTGAGGAATGGTTTGTTGTGTGTGGAAGTATGTAAGCCCCTAACATAAATATTATACAGTACTGCATTAGGTTGCTTGAAACAATTAAAATGAGGGCAACCATTTGGAAACTGATGAGAGAAGGTGACAGTAACAAATTTGGATATTTCAACATCACAAAGACTGAGATTTAATATTTCAAGTCTACTGTCCTGTATGTACAGTTGTGTTCATGATTTCCCAGGCCATTATCTCATCCTTCCCATCACTTGTGTGTTAATCCGAGTTCTCACTTGTAGTTATTAAAACACTGCAATTTAATGGCCAGAAATAAACCACCTTTATATTCCTTAATCTTTAAAGCAATAAGTAGTAAATACATAAGGTGAAATTATATCTAATAACTTATTTTGTGTTTTACAATATTACCCCCTGGCTATATTTTTAATATCCCAGTCATCTCTTTTCATGAAGTTTTGTTTTAAAGATGCAGCTCCATTCTCAGCTTGACTGTGTATGTTAATATTACAGTACAGTCTGACTCAACTAACTGCTATCCAGTTAAGGCACAACAAGTCAAGCATCCTCTACCAGTGATGTCAAAGCAACTCATGAACACAGTTGTACAAAACAGCTACAGTACAATATCTCCACATTTTATGAACCAAACAGTTACTCCTCAAAACTTATCAAACACTGGAAAAATGAATTTGCATTTTGAAACGTGAGTGGAAGTTCCCAGTTTCAAAAAGCAAGACTCATTAACAATAGTCAGCTTTTTTGTAACTGACAGTAAAAATTAACTGCTGATATCATTACCCTGCATCTGACTGGCTGAAGCATAACTACTAACTCCTGGACGACAAGGTTCAACCAATCACTGTTAGCTTTGACAATATCAGCTGTTTAAAATCCCTGTCAGCTAAAAAATAGTAAACTACAAGAAGAGAGGTGTATGTGAGTGTAAGGGTGGGTTAACACATGGAATCTACTTGTGAAGAAACTGGCACCCTAGTGTCAAGTGGTGGGACAGTGCCAACTTGGAAGCAACCCTGTAATGCTTTCCTCAGCTCAATAACAACACTCCTCACAGTCCTTGCCTAACATATACATCCCTACCCTCAAACCCTTTCACTGTTCCTGGCCATTCTCCTCTCTATCTCCTTCACTCTTGGCTGGTACTGTTTTCCCTTAAGCCCCTTCACTCATGGCATATCTTTCCCTAAATCCCTGCTCTGTTGGCCATTCTTCTTTTTATCCCCTGAAATTCTAGATATACTTCTTCCCTTCCCCTCCCTACAAGCAGCTCACAAGCAGACAGCACCTCCATACCTTAGGCAGACTTAGCGACCTCCTTTTCCATAATCTCTGGAAAGGAGAATTGAGAGTGGGGTGAAGACAAGTCTGTGTAGTACAGGAAACTCACTGTTGATTATCATAAAAGTGTATCATTTTTGCTTTATACTGTATAGGGGAAACAAGAGTCAGTTATTGTTATGTCAGTGTAAAATCCTAAGTCCAATAACTAAGCCCTGTGTGGTCACCATTTGCTACACCTTAAGGAGCCCCTGTGATGTAGTCAGATAATTGGAGGTTAGTGAGGCCTTCAATCATTGCCACGAAACACTACCTACATTGAAGAATCTTGTTTCGTGGCATAGTCAGGAGGAATCTAAAGCCACCAAGACTCATACACAATCACAGGGTTCCTTAATGAATGCAATATGCCTGCCTGCAACACCTAACCTTTTTCACATTTTACACAAATCTCAGCTAGTGTCATCCAACTTGAACAGATAATGAAATACAGTAACTACAGTAATGTTTGGACATGTTCATTTAACACTTTTCAAGGTTTCACTCTCGGTACTACAGCATCTTCTATCAGACAGCATCACCTACATGAACTGCAATATCAACTATGTTTCAAGTCCACTTCACATCAATTGCACAAGCACATTAAAATTATACTGTACACAGATCAGATAATCCTCGAAAACAACATATAACACACACTTCCCTCACAAACTCTGCTACACAATGAATGCTGCAATTTATCAAGCATAAACCACGAATTATCATTATACGAGTATTGTACCCATCCAACATTATTACAGTACAAGTATATCAAATGTACTGTATATACATGTACTGGTAGGTACACTTACCACCCAAAGTTCTGCTGCCTTTTCTTTTAATCCAAGTGTTGTGAGAAGATAAAATTGTCCTCATTTCACCCTAAAAATTAAGGTTCTAACTCAAGCATAATGGGCAAATAAAGTCTTATCATGATTTACTGTACCATATTGTGAAATCAAAATGTAAAATCAGTTTGAGATTCAACAGGAAGTTAGGTAGTAAGTGTACCAATGAATTACAGAATAGTACAGTATATATCTGTAATGTTATGTAAGATGAAAATTCTGCTTGGTACCACAGTCACAAAACATATTCTGGAATGTAAAACTTGTATATACCTTATTATTCTTAATGCCACGACTCAAACAAAATGAAATCAGTGCAGCACTTACTTCCTAATATCAAACATTACTACTATATCCTATCAGAACTGTATACTGTATGTTTTCCAGAGGATTGGGGTCACGGTACCATTTTATACAGCAAGATAAACAACAGAAAGTGAAGGAAAAAAAAGGCATTACCCAAATCAAAGGAATATTACAAAGTAGAGTACAGTACAGTATGGTAATGTACCAATACTGTACAATAAAAGAAATAGATCTGGTTCAAAGTTATGTATATACACATGCACAAAAAAACACACACAAACAACAAAGATGAAAAAATAATTCCATCACCATCACTTGTTGTACTGCATATATATCATCCATTATGACACATTATAAAAATATAGTGAAGATTGTCTGAACATCTGTCAACACCTTAACAATATTAAAACAATATAAAAACATCTACAGTACCATATAGGGGAAAGTATAAATAAAACACCAATTCTCGCTTCTAGACTACTAGCTGTAGCCTACCTAGACTTACAGCAACTGTCTTTAAATTATTCAATACAGCAGCAAACACATGTGGACAACCAATAATAAGTAATAATAAATGGGGAAAATTACATTAGATTTAAGTCTCGTTACTCAGTTCCTGTATTTAAAAGTGTACGAGACACAGACTAGACATCTCATAGGTACCAAGGCAATCCACAGTATCAGTACCCACTTCCTATATTCAATATAATTGCGGTATATTATAAGCTTTAGTAAAATACAGTGAATGAGAATATAATAATGGGGGTGCTGTCCGAATGACCTCAGTGTCGTGCGAGTCTGCAGTATATAATTACAGTACTGTATAAGCTTTAATAAAATGAAAAATACCTAACAATATGTGTGTTACTTGACTAAACTCAGTGTTGGGAGAGTAACCTATTCAGTATAATAATTATAAGCTTTAAGTTTGGCCCCTGTGGCTGTGCATGAAAATTGTAGGCTTCTGATTCCTCCTGCATGACTATCCCACAAAACAAACAAACCCAAAAATATAAGTGGTGTTTCATAGCAGCAATATTTGAAGGACTCATTGGTATTATTAAAGTATAACTGGGTTTTTGGCTAGACTTGCACAGTGTTACCACATTTGGCTAGGTCCTGGGATTTTGCCCCAGTCACTTTATGATAGTTTACACCGGTTTTACCCAGTAGTTTGCCCAGGTTAGCTCCCGGTAGTCTGCTGTGGTCTAGTCTAGGTTAGGTTAGGTTAGGTCAGGTCAGACTAATTTCCAAATTATGTTTGTAAAACGGGGCATATCTCGAAAACGGGGCAACTTCTAGAGAAACAACATAGATGAAAAGTGTCTTAGAATGATCCAAAATAAAGTATAATGATTCTAAAATATACAATATAGTGAACCCAGTTCTTCTGTAAACTTACCGACTCATTTATCTCTTAATTTTTTGACACCACTGGGTCCCTTAATAAAATTATGATACAAAACTAGACGTGTTATCAATCTGACCACAGTTACTCCCGGTACGCAGGATTATACCTAATAATAATAATAATAATAATAATAATAATAATAATAATAATAATAATAGGTGTGTTTCCCGAGTGACCTCAGTGTTGCAAGAGTAGCCTATAGTATCATAATACTAATAATCATAATAATAATTATAATAGGCGTGTTTCCCGAGTGACCTCAGTGTTGTAAGACTAGCCTATACTGTACATAATAATAATAATAATAATACTAGTGTGTTTGTGGACTAACCTCAGTATCGCGGTCAGTATGCATGGTAGAGAGATGAGCCAGTCTTCCCCTTAGAAGCTCCAGCTGCACATTACACTTGGCATTCTGTTCACGGAGATGTGCGTTCTGGTCCTCAAGCTGTGGCAGACGTCAGAAAGAAAAGACGCTTCCATTAGTGTACAGTATTTATTTCAATTGATTATAGAAGTGATTTATCGAGAAAGAAAAGACGCTTCGATTAGTGTACAGTATTTATTTCAATTGATTATAGAAGGGATTTATCGAGAAAGAAAAGAGGCTTTGATTAGTGTACAGTATTTATTTCAATTAATTATAGAAGGGATTTATCGAGAAAGAAAAGACGCTTCGATTAGTGTACAGTATTTATTTCAATTAATTATAGAAGGGATTTATCGAGTGGGGGAACAGTATTTTGCTCTTGGGTACAATAGGGTGTAAAGGGGAAGTCTGTTCAAGGATTATTAATAATTATGTGCTGCGACTGTACATACATGAACTGGAGTGCCTTGATTCCTCCAAAGTATATATTATATAATTATACAAGGAAACAGAACCACCAGGTAGATTAAATTTAGGGTGAGTTGTTGTTGTTATTGTTGCTTGGAATAATTTGGAGGACTTCACTAATCTCTCTCTAAAAATGCATCAAAATTAATATCTTCTAATCAAACTTATTCACCCCCCTCCCCTCTCTCTCTCTCTCTCTCTCATCAGACTTCCCACCTCTCTCTCTCTCTCTCTCTCTCTCTCTCTCCACAACAATCCCTGCCACATTATAAAGTTGCATGGGACACTTTGCTTGTAATTACTGCCACAACGACCACCATTACAAAGACTCACTCACTCACTCACACAACATCACCTCTACTACTCCTCCTCCTCCTCCTCCTCTTATTTTTATTTTCCCTTCTCCTCCTCCTCATTTTATTTTTATTTTCCCTTCTCCTCCTCCTCTTTTTATTTTTATTTTCCCTTCTCCTCCTTTTGTTTTTCTTTTCCCTTCTCCTCCTCCTCATTTTATTTTTATTTTCCCTTCTCCTCCTCCTCCTCTTTTTATTTTTATTTTCCCTTCTCCTCCTCCTCCTCATTTTATTTTTATTTTCCCTTCTCCTCCTCCTGTATTTATTTTTATTTTCCCTTCTCCTCCTCCTCTTTTTATTTTTATTTTCCCTTCTCGTCCTTTTGTTTTTCTTTTCCCTTTTCCTCCTCCTCTTTTTTTGTTTTTTCCATTTTCCTCCTCCTCCCTCTTCCTTACTAAGAGAGAGAGAGAGAGAGAGAGAGAGAGAGAGAGAGAGAGAGAGAGAGAGATAGAGAGAGCGCTAGGCTGGCCCCCAAAGACGACAAATGTACTGTAAGGGATGTCATTTTCCACACTACCGACCCCACCTCTCTCTCTCTCTCTCTCTCTCTCTCTCTCTCTCTCTCTCTTAGTAAGCAGAAGTAAGAGAGAGTACGCTAAGCAGAGGAGAGTAATAATATGAGTTGGAGAGAGAGAGAGAGAGAGAGAGAGAGAGAGAGAGAGAGAGAGAGAGAGAGAGAGAGAGAGAGAGAGAGAGAGATGAAAATTAATATAGATAGATGAATAGATAGATAGATAAGTAAACAGATAGACAGATAGATAGATAGATAGATAAATAGATAGATAGATAGATAAATCAATATATAAATGAATGAATATATAAATAGACAACAAGAAACAAATCCATACACTGTGTCTATGTACAGTATGTATGTTTGTTTGCATGTATGTAACTCTATATATGTGTGTATGTATGTATATATGTATGTATGCTTGTATGTATGTAACTCTGTATGTATGCATTTATGTATGTAACTATATATATGTATGTAACTTTGTATGTCTGTATGTATGTAACTCTATTATGTACGTATGTATGTATGTAAATCTGTATGTATGTGTGTAATTCAGGGTATGTGTGTAATTCTATGTAACTTCCCCTCACCTCTCTCTCCTCTTCTCTCTCTCTCTCTTCCCCTTCACCTCCTCTTGCCTGTCCACCTCATTGCTCACCCCCATCTCCTCCATCTGCCCCCACCTACCCTTCTCCCCCCTGCCCCTCATCCCCCCTCATCCATCTCCTCTTTCACTCCCCCCTCTCTCTCTCTCTTCACCTACATGACCCTCTTCCCCTCTTCTTCCTCTCTCTCTCTCTCTCTCTCTCTCTCTCTCTTCTCCCCCCCCCCTCCACACCACTGTCTCCCCTTGCGACATACATACCTTCCCTCCATTATTCTCGTTCTCTCTCCCCCTTCCTTCATCACCCTCTCTCAATCCTTGCATACCTTTCCTTCCTGTAGTTTCCCCTCACCTCTCCCCTTCCAATCCTTCCATACCTTTCCTCAATCACTCTCCCCTCCTCTACCCTCCACCTCCCCTCACCTTCATCACTCTCCCCTCCGCTACCCTCCCCTCGGCTACCCTCCCTTCCATCTCTCCCCCCTCACCTTCCATCACTCTCCCCCCACTTCCCCACCCTTTCATCACTCTCCCCTCCCCTTCTCCACCCCTTAATCACTTCCCCTTCCTCCCCCTCCCCAACCCTACCTGTAACAACGACCTCAGTATACATATATAGGGGATATATACGTGTTGTTGAATAGTTAGAAAAAAACAGTTGCCTTCAAAGTTACACCCACCACAACACGTCACTCTCCTTAAAAGGGGGTGCGGGAATAGAGGGACAGGCTTGGGGGGATTTAGGGGGGTGCAGGAGTAAGGGGAGAGTATACTTTTGGTACATTGGAGTGCCTTGATTCCTCCAAAATATGCCAGGAAACCGGACCAGATGGACAAAAATAAAGGAGTCCTGTTGCTTGGAATAGTTTGGAGGAATCAGTTGCTCCAGATTTGCCAACACTTTACTTCCCCCTTAAATACGATCACCAAAATGGGGTATTAAATTAAAAAAAAAAAAATCTAGGGGGGGGGGTGAAATTGGAGGGTTTGTGATTCTTTCAAACATATATATATATATATTTGCCCTAAAATATAATAAATATAATAATATATAATATAATATAATATAATACATAAACAACAACAAACTTAAAGTAAATAAATATGAAGAATTTTGACACAACGTACGGTAACAATATAATCATTTTTTTTAGGCAGGTATGAGAATATGACGAAAATATGAGGCTAATGTGAGACTATGAGGCAACTATGAGGCTAATGTAAATAGGTATATGCTACACCATAAACAACAACAACAACAACAACAACAACAACGACAGAAAGTTGAATAACAAAATAAAAGAGAACACTGCTTTAAAAATTGTGAGCACGAGGCGACTCTTACATGATTGTACTTGAGAGAATATGGATGAGACACACACACACACACACACACATCCATATTCACTCCTCATCCACCTCTCCTTCTAGCCCTCCGTCTTTCTCTATCATCACATCCTATAGTTCTCTCTCTCTCTCTCTCTCTTTCTCTCTCTCTCTCTCTTTCTCTCTCTCTCTCTCTCTCATCCCATCCTCGCTTGCTCTCTCTCACACACACACCAATACACACAATCTCTTTCTCTCTCACTCTCTCTATCATATCCTTTCTTTCTCTCTCTTTCTCTCTCTCTCTCTCTCTCTCTCTCTCTCTCTCTCTCTCTCCACCCCCGGGAACAAGGTTGAGCCATAAATATTTCACCCTCCAATGCTTGACCCCGCACCCCCCTACCCCCAACCCCCCCAAGCCCCTCTGTATATCTGTCTATCTACCTGTCTATCTCTCTCTATCTCTACCTGCCTCTCTATCTGTCTATCTACCTGTCTATCTCTCTATCTATCTACCTGCTTCTCTATCTATCTCTCTCTCTCTCTACCTGCCTCTCTATCTGTCTATCTACCTGTCTATCTCTCTATCTATATATCTCTCCCGGTATCTATCTACCTCTTTCAGTCCCTCTCTCTCTCACACTCTCTCTCTCTCTCTCATTCTCTTTCTCTTTCTCTCTCTCATCACATGCTCGCTATCTCACACACACACATACAAACACATACAATCTCACTCTCTCTCATTCTCTCTCTATCTCGACCTCTCTCGTCAGGAACAACACACGACCCAGGAAGAACATCATACCCATCACTACTTGTCAAAACCGCTTCAAGATCCTGGCACAAGACGACGATGAAGACGACACCGAGGTCAGGCTGGTTGGTGACTCCATGGTAAGGGGTCAACTCTCCGAGTTTTGTGGTCGAGCACCCAAGACTAGGAAGCGCTTCTGCATCCCAGGTGGCGGCCTAGACGACGTGACCGACGTAGTGGATGAAGTGACACGCCAGGCCCCCGACAACACCACGTACGTCATCCACGTCGGAACCAACGATGTATTGAAGACCCGATCGGAGGAGCTACTCAACAAGTACCGTAAGTTGATTGGTAAGTTCAAGGAGAAAACTAAAAACATAATACTTTCTGGAATCATCCCCCGCAGACAAGCCGACACCCGCTTCTACAACACCGCCACCAGCATCAACCGACGACTTGCCAGCATCTGCAACGAGGAGAACGTCGATTTCATCAACACCTGGGACAACTTCTTTTTTGATAACTCTTTATTCTCAGATGATGGTGTCCATTTGAACCAGGTGGGATCAGCCCGTTTCGGACGTTTGCTGAACGACGCGGTCATCAACCACCGATCAAAAAACGGGACTACCCAGGTACGTCAAGGTCAGGTAACGTAAAACAAACAAATAGAGTAAACCGAAATAGCTTAAAGGTATTTTACGTAAACGCTCGCAGCATCCATAACAAATTTACAGATTTAGAGGAATTAACTTTCACAGAAAATTATGATATAATCGGCATAACCGAATCGTGGCTAAATACTGAAAGCAGAGATTTCCTAGCAGAGTATAAAATTCCCGGTTACACAATATTTGAAAAAGGACGAACAAATAAAAGGGGAGGCGGTGTTCTATTATATATTAAAGACGATCTTAAACCAATCCTATTATCAAAGCCACATATTGATAACGTAGATACACTTTATATACTCATTAGAAATATTTGTGGGGCGAAACTTTTGTTAGCTTTATTATACAGACCCCCAGCTCAACCTGTACAAACCGACCGTGATATCTATGAGCAATTAAACGAAATTATTAACACGCAACATTCCATAATTCTTGGTGACTTTAATTTACCAGTAACAAAGTGGGGAGAACCGTTATCAGCTCATTATGGTCAAGATCTTTACACTAACTTACAAGAGAGCTCCCTTATCCAATTTGTCAACAGCCCAACTCGCAGAAATAATGTTCTTGACCTAGTATTTGCAACAAACGAAGACATGATAGAGAATACTAACGTAGGTGAAGAATTTACCAATAGCGACCACCGCATAATAACTTTCAGTATAAATTTTAACAAAAGCGACATAAAGTACAGCTACGAAAAAATCCCCGATTTTAGAAAAGCCAATTTCAACCAACTCAGAGCGATACTAAAAGAAACCGACTGGAAATGTCTGCGAGACACTATTGACATAAATACACAATGGAACTTTTTCACTAATGCGTACACAAAAGCGGTCAGGGATAGCATACCCTTAAAAAACCGACGTTCAGCACAAAATTTAAAGCCCAAGTGGTGGAGTAAAGATATAGCCGACTGTTTACGAGCCAAAAAGAACGCCCATAATAAAGTAAAAATCACAGCCAATAATGACGACCGTGCCAAGTTTACAGACTTACGAAGAAAAGCCAAAAAGTTAATCAAACAGAGTAAAAAGGAACTTGAAAAACACGTTGCAAATCAGAGTAAGACAAACCCGAAAGAGTTCTACAGTTATATTCGACAAAAGAAAGTACTTACGTCAACTATCGGTCCAATTCTTGATGAAAATGGGGACTTTACGACAGATGAAGAGCGAATGAGTAGTATCCTAAATACTTTCTTTGCATCAGTCTTTACTATAGAAAACCCGAACGATATACCAGCTGAAACAACAGTCCAAAATGAAAACACCGAGGTTTTAAATAATATCAGCATAACAGAAAATGACGTAATCAAATGTATTGATAAATTAAATGCAAATAAGTCACCTGGGCCTGACACGATCTCCCCTCGCATAATAAAGGAAGCTAAAAGCGAAATAGTAAAACCTCTGACTCTGCTATTTAATTATTCTTTACACACTGGAACAATACCTGATGATTGGAAGCTCGCTAACGTAACACCAATATTTAAAAAAGGCAGTAAATCTTTACCTAGTAATTATCGCCCTATCAGCCTAACGTCAGTAGTATGCAAAATGTTAGAGACAATCATACGAGATAAACTTACAAATCATTTAGAGGAAAATAACTTACTCAGAGACACTCAACACGGTTTCCGCAATAAACGCTCTTGCCTAACGAATCTATTAGACTTTTTAAATGACATTTTTAACGAATATGATAAGAGTAAAGCAGTAGACATAATTTATCTTGATTTCCAAAAAGCCTTTGACAAAGTTCCCCATAAACGTTTAATAACTAAATTAAAATCTCACAGAATCCAAGGCGACACCGTAAGATGGATAGAGAACTGGCTAAGAAACCGTAAACAACGTGTGGTAATAAATGGTAAATCATCTAATTGGACTGGCGTTACGAGCGGGGTGCCACAAGGGTCAGTTTTAGGCCCAATCCTATTCCTAGTTTACATAAACGACATAGATGAAGGTCTCTCATGCATAATATCGAAGTTTGCAGATGACACTAAAATTGCAAATACAGTACTCACTAACGCACAAACTAAAGAAATGCAAGATAATCTCGATAAATTGTCGAATTGGGCGAAAACTTGGCAAATGTCCTTCAATGCAGATAAATGTAAAGTACTCCATATCGGACATCGTAACGTAATTGCAAACTACTCGTTAAATGGTAATCAAATTAAAAGCGTGGATCAAGAGACAGACTTAGGGGTCACAATATCAAGTAACCTAAAACCCAGTCAGCAATGTACGGAAGTAATTAAGAAAGCAAATAAAACTATCGGCTTTATTGGCAGAGCATTCGAGTATAAGTCTAAAGACACAATCCTCACTTTGTATAATTCCTTGGTCCGTCCCCTTATGGAATATTGTGTCCAAGCCTGGTGCCCGTACTACCAGAAAGATATAGTAAAATTGGAACGAGTCCAACGTAGAGTTACTAAAATGATACCATGTCTACGAAACAAAACGTATGAAGAGCGGCTAAATAAATTGAATCTATTCCCATTAGCACAACGTAGATTGAGAGGCGACTTAATCCAGGTATTCAAAATAATCAAAGGCATAGACAATATGGACTGCAACAAATATTTCAATATCGATCAATCAAACTACACGAGAGGTAATGGCTGTAAAATCATAGGTAAATCTTTTAATTCACACGAATCCAAGAATTTCTTTTTTAACCGAGTCGTCAACTTATGGAATGGGCTTCCCCGTAACGTAATAGAATGTAACACAGTAGATAGCTTCAAACGTCGCCTCGATAAACACCTTGCATCTAATCCCCGACTTTCGATGTTTACTAATGAATAATTTTTTGCCCATTACAGGTGGCAAGTTAGTCAAATTTCAACTACTTTCTATCTTTCCTATAAAATTTCCTTGTGGAGTTTTCTCTACCAACTCCACAAGGTTCTGACTCCTAACTTTATTTCCAGTACGGCTAAGGCCGGAGGGATTGGAGGGTGGGGAGAGAGCCTTCTACTTTGCTATCCTTACCTACGACTATCACTGGGGAGATTTTCATTCTCTACCAGTAACCTTCTAATCAGATCACCCCGTGTGGACCGTAAGGTCTGTTGTGGTCTGTGATTCTATGTAACTCTATGTAACACATGCTCGCTATCTCACACACACACACACACACATACAATCTCTCTCTCTCTCTCTCTCTCTCTCTCTCTCTCTCTCTCTCTCTCTCTCTCTTCTACTAAAAGCTAAAAGCAACTCACATTTTAATAATTCTGACAAAGTTAATTTTTATTCTAATTTTTATTTTAATAAGACTCACTCCAGACAGACGATGTGGTTATGCCAGAAAAATAATTAAGGGACTTTGTTTTGATGTAGGGTTAAAGGAAATTAATCCCCCCCCCCCCCAAAAAAAAAAAACTGAAAAAAATTGAAATAATAATAATAATAATAATAATAATAATAATAATAATAATAATAATAATAATAATAATAATAATAATAATATAATAATAATAATAATAATAATAATAATAATAACAGTAATAATAATAATAATAATAATAAAATTTTAATAATAATAATAATAATAATAATAATAATAATGACACTAATAATAATAATAACTGAACACATGAAAATGATCGAAACAAAGAAAACGCCGATATGATAATTAATGACATTATCCTTTTCGAAAAGTGTTTGTTGAAGCCGAGAGAATTACGA
Organism: Petrolisthes manimaculis; assembly: GCA_034508575.1. Taxonomy (NCBI): domain Eukaryota; kingdom Metazoa; phylum Arthropoda; class Malacostraca; order Decapoda; family Porcellanidae; genus Petrolisthes; species Petrolisthes manimaculis. The sequence continues at coordinate 59,934 of JAWZYT010002316.1, forward strand.
TGGAAATTGGCTATGCTATTAGTAACTTCTGCTGACAATTACATTACAAAACAAGCATCATTTCTCTCTCTCTCTCTCTCTCTCTCTCTCTCTCTCTCTCTCTCTCTCTCTCTCTCTCTGATTAGCTGGGTATCTTTTCTCTCTCTCTCTCTCTCTCTCTCTCTCTCTCTCTCTCTCTCTCTCTCTCTCTCTCTCTCTCTCTCTCTCTCTCTCTCTCTCTCTGATTAGCTGGGTATCTTTTCTCTCTCTCTCTCTCTCTCTCTCTCTCTCTCTCTCTCTCTCTATCTATCTATCTATCTATCTATCTATCTATATATATATATATATATATATATATATATATATATATATATATATTTTTTTTTTTCTTTCTCTCTACAAAATACAAAAATAAACAAATAAACAAATAATAATGTAAAAAAACAAAACAAAAATTGCCACGTACCTCTTTAAGCTTGTTGGTGACCCACTCCTTAATCTTGGCAGCCTTGGCCTCCACCTTCTTAGCATCTTGGAGGCGGAGTTGTCGCTGTGGGGAGGAGTGGGGGTGAATGGGGGTGAGTTGGGATGAGTGGGGATGTGTTGGGGTGAGTGCGGATGGGTTGGGATGAGTTGGGATTGGGTTGGGGTGAGTGTGGATGAGTGGGGGTGAGTGGGGATGAGTTGGGATGAGTGGGGATGTGTTGGGGTGAGTGGGGATGAGTTGGGATGAGTGGGGATGTGTTGGGGTGAGTGCGGATGGGTTGGGATGAGTTGGGATTGGGTTGGGGTGAGTGTGGATGAGTGGGGGTGAGTGGGGATGAGTTGGGATGAGTGGGGATGGGTTGGGGTGAGTGGGGATGTGTTGGGGTGAGTGTGGATGAGTTAGGGATGAGTGGGGATGTGTTGGGGTGAGTGGGGATGTGTTGGGGTGAGTGTGGATGAGTTAGGGATGAGTGGGGATGTGTTGGGGTGAGTGGGGATGTGTTGGGGTGAGTGTGGATGAGTTAGGGATGAGTTGGGATGTGTTGGGGTGAGTGTGGATGGGTGTGAGTGAGGGTGAGTGGGGATGAGTTGGGATGAGTGGGGATGGGTTAGGGATGAGAGAGAGAGAGAGAGAGAGAGAGAGAGAGAGAGAGAGAGAGAGAGAGAGAGAGGACAATGAGAAAGGCGAATACAGTTTTAATTAGAGAGAAGTGGGAGAGGGAGAGAGGGTGGTTGGCTGGCAAGTGTGAAAGGGGGAGAATGAGAAAGGCAGGCAGGAATAGTACTTAATAAAGGTGAAAGTGGCAATAATGAGAGAGAGAGAGAGAGAGAGAGAGAGAGAGAGAGAGAGAGAGAGAGAGAGAGAGAGAGAGAGAGAGAGAGAGAGAGAGAGAGAGAGAGAGAGAGAGAGAGAGAGACAAAGACCAACTGAAGGAGGAAGGATTACAAAGGATTACAAGCAACTTTCACACAACAACAACAACAACAACAACAAACTTATGAGGCTGTTTCATTCAAGGAAGAGGAAGAGGAATATAAGAAGGAGGAAGAGGAGGAAGAGAGGAAGAAATAGAAAAAAGAGGAGGGAGAGAAGAAAATGAGGATGGAGAAAGAGAGAAGAAAGCACAGGAGAGCAAGTGGAATAGGAGAGAGAGAGAGAGAGAGAGAGAGAGAGAGAGAGAGAGAGAGAGAGAGAGAGAGAGAGAGAGAGAGAGAGAGAGAGAGAGAGAGAGAGAGAGAGAGAGAGAGAGAAGAGAAAGAAGATGAAGGAAAAAGAGGAGAAAGAAGATGAAAGAAGGAAAAAGAAACGAGATGATAACAGAACTAGACAAATAAACAATAAACGGGAAAATTACTGAAGGTGAGAAAGAGAACACGAATGAATGAATGAATGAAAGAGAACACGAATGAATGAATGAATGAAAGAGAACAAGAATGAATGAATGAATGAATGAAAGAGAACACGAATGAATGAATGAATGAATGAAAGAAAACACGAATGAATGAATGAATGAAAGAGAACAAGAATGAATGAATGAAAGAAAACACGAATGAATGAATGAATGAATGAAAGAGAACACGAATGAATGAATGAATGAATGAATGAAAGAAAGAAAACACGAATGAATGAATGAATGAAAGAGAACAAGAATGAATGAATGAAAGAAAACATAAATGAATGAATGAATGAATGAATGAAAGAGAACACAAATGAATGAATGAATAAATGAAAGAAAGAGATTGAACAACACAACACACAAATACAAGACAACATAAGAGATGAATATAATAACTAAAATATAATACAGTAGATTTGTGAATTGTCAATGTGGTACTGTATGTTAACTCTATAGGTAATCCATATTTCACTTGTACACACACACACACACTCTCTCTCTCTCTTTTTTTTTTCTCTCTCTCTCTCTCATCAGGTCATCTATGTACTGTACAAGTCAGTCAGTCAAACAATATCTCTCCCTCTCTCTCTCTCTCTCTCTGTACAAGTCAGTCGCTCAAGCTCTCTCTCTCTCTCTCTCTCTCTCTCTCTCTCTCTCTCTCTCTCTCTCTCTCTCTCTCACCTGCTCATCCACTTGTGTTGAGAGAGAGGTGATCACTGCCTCTTTCTCCACCATCTCCACCTGCAACACTTCCACTTCCTCCACCTCTTCTCCTCCAACTACTCCACCACCACCACCACCTCCTCCTCCTCCTCCTCCTCCACCTCCATCACCGCCTCCACTTTCTCCTCCGCCGCCAGATGACCATTCCATTCTCCGTTCCATCACGCGGACCTGAAATAAGAAGAAGAAAATGTGGAATTAGGACAAAATACAAAAAAAAAAAAACAGGAAAAATTAAAAGGACAACAAAAGTAAATGAAAGGAAGAGAAAGTGTTAATTATTCGTGTGTGTGTGTGTGTGTGTCTGTGTGTGTGTGTGTGTGTGTGTGTGTGTGTGTGTGTGTGTATGACCTCTCTCTTTTTTTTCTCTCTTTCTTTCTCTCTCTCTCTCTCTCTCTCTTTCTCTCTCTCTCTCTCTCTTTGTGTGTGTGTGTACTGACCTTTCACTCTCTATCTCTCTTTTTCTCCCTCTGTGTGTGTGTGTGTGTGTGTCAGGGTGGTGTGGGGAGGGAAGAATGAGAGAGAGAGAGAGGGGAAGAGAGAGACAAACTACAGGAATAGGAGGAAGGCAAGCAAGCAAGCAAGCAGGTAGCCTAGTCAGTCAGTCAGTGGGCCCTCTGTGCTTGCAAGAAAAACAAGTGTAAAAGAGGAAGGGGGGGATTCACCAGTGTGCGTGAGTGGGGTGAGGGAGAGATGAAACAGAGAGAAGGGTGGGTGAGGGAGAGATGAAACAGAGAGAAGGGTGGGTGAGGGAAAGATAAAACAGAGAGAGACTGGTGGGTGAGGGAGAGATAAAACAGAGAGACGGGTGGGTGAGGGAGAGATAAAACAGAGAGAAGGGTGGGTGAGGGAAAGATAAAATAGAGAGACTGGTGGGTGAGGGAGAGATGAAACAGAGAGAAGGGTGGGTGAGGGAGAGATGAAACAGAGAGACTGGTGGGTGAGGGAGAGATAAAACAGAGAGATTGGTGGGTGAGGGAGATTAAACAGTGAGAGGGGTTGGTGAGGGAGAGATGAAAGTGAGACTGGTGGGTGAGGGAGATAAAAGAGAGCGAGAGGTGAGGATGGGGGGGTTGGAAAATGATGTGGGGGGGAATAGATAATAAAGAGAATGGTGAAAATGGAAGACAGAAAGAGTGAGAAAATGAATGAATGGAGAAGGGAAAGAGATGAGGAAAATAAGTGTCTTTGTGTGTGTGTGTGTGTGTGTGTTCATGGGTGTTATGCTCGTCCCATTACCAGCTTAGCAGTAATCCTCATTTCTATTGCAGAGCGTTTAATCTCTCTCTCTCTCTCTCTCTCTCTCTCAAAAACACAAACACATTCTCTCTCTCTCTCTCTCTCTCTCTCACTGACAAGTGCTCACAAGCACTTGCCCCGACCACACGTGTCCTTGCTCGATCACTTTTGGTCGACCGCCCGCTTGCTCGCTACTCCGTTTGTGTAATTCCGTTAGCGTGTTCAAGTGTATTTAAGTGTAATTCCGTGTATGTATTAGCGTGTTCAAGTGTATTAAGAGTAATCCGTGTGTTTATTTCAGTGTAATTCCGTGTGTGTATTAGCGGGTGTCTCAGTGTAAACCAGTGTGTGTTATTTCAGTGTAATTCCGTTTGTGTATTTAGCGAGTGTTTCTGTGTAAACCCGTGTGTGTATTTCAGTGTAATTCCGTGTGTGTATTAGCGAGTTTTCTGTGTAAACCCGTGTGTTTATTTCAGTGTAATTCCGTGTGTGTATTTAGCGAGTGTTTCTGTGTAAACCCGTGTGTATATTTCAGTGTAATTCCGTGTGTGTATTAGCGAGTTTTCTGTGTAAACCCGTGTGTTTATTTCAGTGTAATTCCGTGTGCGTATTTAGCGTGTACTTAGCGTGTATTAAGGGAAATCCCGTGTGTATTTAAGTATAATTCCGTGTGTGTGTTACCCTTTTTTTCTGTGTATTATACGTATACTAGTGTTGCCGTGTGTATCCGTGTGTTCACGAGTATTTGGAGCTGTTTGTGTTCTACGTGGATGTAAGCGATTGCCCCCGAATGATTGCTCGTCACAACTTCACTTAAGTACCCCTACATAAATTTCATTTACTAACTTATTTTATCTCTTTATTTAACTTTATTTTCTTACCTAAACTCACTTATTTACTCATTATTTCCCATATTTGTGTTGCCAGTTTCTCAACGTGTTTGTTTTTATATTAATTCCATATCTCTATTTATTTTCTATATTGAAATTCTATAATTCTATATTAATTTCATTCCAGGTATACACTATAAATTTACTGTATTCCCTTTGTCCAGTAATTCATCTCACCTCACCTCACCTCTCTTCTCCTCCACTCCTAAGGGACGTTAATCCCTACCTACCTCCCTACACCCCCCCAGCCTCATCCTATCTCACCTCACCTCACCTCCCTATTGTCACAAACCACAAGTCTATGCTTGCGAGGTTCTGAATTTGTTCAAACCCAAGTCCATAGAAACGCGCGTACTGTAAATATTGGTTTGCGACATCCCATAACTTCGTTCATCTCAAGTATACACTATAAATTTACTGTATTCCCTTTGTCCAGTAATTCATCTCACCTCACCTCACCTCACCTCTCTTCTCCTCCACTCCTAATTTGTCGTTAATCCCTGCCTACCTTCCTACACCCCTCCCCAGCCCCATCTCACCTCACCTCTCTTCTCCTCCACTCCCAAGGGACATTAATCCCTACCTACCTTCCTACACCCCTCCCCAGCCCCATCTCACCTCACCTCACCTCACCTCTCTCCTCCTCCACTCCCAAGTGACATCAATCCCAACCTACCTCCCTACACCCCCCCTGCCCCATCCTATCTCACCTCACCTCACCTCACCTCCCTATTGTCACAAACCACAAGTCTATGCTTGCGAGGTTCTGAATTGTTCAAACCCAAGTCCATAGAAACGCGCGTACTGTAAATATTGGTTTGAGACATACGGGCTAGATTCCTTCTTTCCTCCCTACACCTCCCTCCTACGTCCGCCCTCACTTGCCCCTCCCCCACCCATCATTCTTCTCGCTCCTCCCCCAACCGACCCCAAACCCCCACTTCCAGTCTGTTCTAACCACATCCCATAATTTCGTTCACCTAAGTTTGAAAGTAATTAATTAACTAGCCAATAAATAATTGATAAATAAATTACTAAATTAAATAATAATTAAATTACTAAATTAAATAATAAATAAATTAAAAAATAATAATAATAGATTAATAATTTAAATAATAAAGTAAATAATTAACAAATAAATTATTAAATATATCAATAATCAAATTACTAAAAAATAAATAAATTATCTGATAAATATATTAATAAGCAAATTACTTAATTTTGTTTAAAGCTAATAAATAAATTAGTAATAAATAACTAAACTTGTATTAAATTTTATAAATTAATTACTAATAAATATCATGGCACCCCAATACACCTGTACATCCTGTTCTGGATCTTTCGGCCCCTCAATTTTCGCGAACAGAGACGTCCATTTCTGTAGATTCTGCCAGCTACGTGAGGAGATGTCAACCGACTTGAAGGCAGCACACCACAAGATTGAGGCCTTGAGCAAGAAGTTGGAAACGCTTCAAGAATTCACCACACTCAACGTAGGAGTGACACCAACACCGACCGTACCAGTTGACACAGCCCCTGTACTTACTGCCCCTACACCCTCACCTTCACCGGCACTACCAACCACACCGTTACCTCCATCGACAACACCAACGACTTCCACTTCTCCACGGGAGGAGTTCCGCATCGTCAGGAACAACACACGACCCAGGAAGAACATCATACCCATCACTACATGTCAAAACCGCTTCAAGATCCTGGCACAAGACGAGGACGAAGACGACACCGAGGTCAGGCTGGTTGGTGACTCCATGGTAAGGGGTCAACTCTCCGAGTTTTGTGGTCGAGCACCCAAGACTAGGAAGTGCTTCTGTATCCCAGGTGGCGGCCTAGACGACGTGACCGACGTAGTGGATGAAGTGACACGCCAGGCCCCCGACAACACCACGTACGTCATCCACATCGGAACCAACGATGTAATGAAGAATAGATCAGAAGACCTCCTCAACAAGTACCGACAGATGATCGCGAAGTTCAAGGAAAAAACGAACAACATCATACTTTCTGGAATCATCCCCCGCAGACAAGCCGACACTCGTTTTTTCAACACCGCCACCAGCATCAACCGACGACTTGCCAGCATCTGCAACGAGGAGAACATTGATTTCATCAACACCTGGGATAAGTTTTATTTCGACAACTCGTTATTCTCGGATGATGGTGTCCATCTGAACCAGGTAGGATCAGCCCGTTTCGGACGTTTGCTGAACGACGCGGTCATCAACCATCGATCAAAAAACGGGACTATCCAGGTACGTCAAGGTCAAGTAACGTAAAACAAATAAATAGAGTAAACCAAAATAGCTTAAAGGTATTTTACGTAAACATTCGCAGCATCCATAACAAATTTACAGATTTAGAGGAATTAACTTTCACAGAAAATTATGATATAATCGGCATAACCGAATCGTGGCTAAATACTGAAAACAGAGATTTCCTAGCAGAGTATAAAATTCCCGGTTACACAATATTTGAAAAAGGACGAACAAATAAAAG